>JAKSYS010000628.1:0-36801 GCA_022925895.1 Fragilaria crotonensis | reverse complement strand
GTAGAATGTCTATCGTCCATATGTGTGATATATACCACAGCATACATGCAGATACAGTGGACAGTGGAGCATCACCGGAACACAGGACGCATGCCTGGTAAAAACAGAGTTCATTGTACCGGTACAAGTTCCTGGTACAAGGTGCTCACACAAATGAACGAAGTCGTAGTACATAGCAGTACTACAGTACATCCTGTGTACAGTAACAGGGCACAGTCATTAAATACTGGTAGTAGTACGACTACTGGAGTATGAGTACTATGACATACCGGTAGTACTCATACTCCAGTGGGGACAATACATGTATACATATCATATACAATATACTGTATATGAGTATATCATCTATGATATTCATAATGTGTATCACATGCATATCATATGACATACCTACCGTGTATTCCAGTACAGGTTGTACGTTGTACTCGTACTTGTATGCTTACTGCACATAACAGGTTCGAAGAGAGGACAACACATAGGAACGTACTATTTTGACGTCAAACGATTCAGAAGATGAAGATCTTGCTATTCATTGAGCTTTTGACAAACCCTCTCGTCGCTTCGCGTTGATGCTGCAAAATGTCGAAAGATTGCGGGTTGTTTGACTGGAAGGAAGCTGGAGACGGCCCACTGGATTAGTGCACTGAGCAGCCCAATCCAACCGTCTGCGCAAATGCATGCAAAGATTCGTACTTTTCCACTTTTTCTGTGCTCCAAGTTGCTTCTGTTCCCATCACCACGATCTCGAACCCATAGATGGATCGCTTTGCGAGTACCAATTCCATGCCACCGACTGTGACGATCCTCGTCCATCTAACAACCTCTGTCCCGATCCGACCGATTCTATTGCCAAACCAATCATCCATTGGAGGCCCGTATCGATCATCTTATGTCTTTCATGACGCTGGACGACAAAATTCAAACTATGGGACAAATGTCAGTTGCAGGAAAATTCTCGGATCAAACACCGCTGGTTGCCAGAGACTATGTATGGTGGAGTGAATCGCTCCACGGGTTAGACCCCAACCACCAGCCAAATGGTGCTTGTGGGGAAGTCTGTCCCACGTCCTTGCCGAAGCAAATGCCTTGAGTTGCAGTTGGAATGTGTCTCTCTGGCATGCAACTGCTGTTGCAATCAGTACTGAAGGTCGCGCTTACTTCAATCAGCATGCAAACAATGGACTAACATTCTACGCACCCAACATCAACTTGGCATCGCATCCATTGTGGGGCCGAACAATGGAGACTCCAGGGGAGGATCCGTTTTTAGCATCCATGTATGCCAAAGCGTACGTTCAGGGTCTCCAAGGAAACCACCCTCGTGTATTAAAAGTCGCTGCTACACCAAAGCATTTTGTGGGTCACTTTTTTGAAGGCGAAAAGTCTGATCCGTGGGGGAATGGAACGCTTGTCACTCGACTACAGAATGATACACGTTATTCATTGCAAGATTTGGAGCAGTACTTTTTGCCACCCTTCCGAGCTGCTCTAAAGGATGCTAAAGCCGAAAGTCTAATGTGCGCATATCAGAGTGTCAACGGAGTGCCCATGTGCGCCAACGGTTTTTTGCTGAATCGATTAGTTCGACAGGAGTGGAACTGGTCGGGTTTTATTGTCTCTGACTGCGACTCAATTCAGACCATGGAGCTGTCATTTCATGGTTATTCAATGGATCCGCTGTCTGCGGTGCACGACGGTATCAGAGCTGGCTGCGATCAGAACTGTGGCGGAAGGTATAAAAAATATGGACTGAAAGCAGTCCTCGATGGTCGCCTCACAGAAATGCAAATAGACACTTCTGTTCGTCGCCAATTAAGAACATTGTTCCGACTTGGCTTGTTCGATTCCGCGGACCAAGATCCATACGGTCATATCGGCTGGGAACATGTCGGAACTGACACATAAACAACTTGCGTTGGACGGAGCTAGACAATCGATTGTGCTACTCCAGAATGGCAATGGGACCACCGTCCTCCCAATCGACAAGAGCCAAAGAATTGTGCTGGCAGGACCCATGGCAAATGCAACAGCTGCGCTCCTTGGAAATTATCATGGAGCAGCATGTCCGGATGGAACAGGGGAGTGCCTCGTCTCTTTGGACAAAGCGCTTGCAGGATCGAATTTTTTCCTTGGCGTTCCACCCGGGTGCAGCAAAAGCGTAGATGGCATTGCCGAAGTTGTCCATGCAGCGAAACGTTCTGACGTTGTCGTTCTTGTTTTAGGCGGTACCTGCCATGAGGAAGAAGGTGGGGATCGCGACTTCTTGAGTCTACCAGGATCGCAGATGGATCTCTTTCGAGCCGTCTACGAAGTTGGAAAGCCTATCGCAGTTGTTATCATTAACGGTGGTCCATACAGCATTGACGAGCTTAAGGAGTGCGGCGATGTTGCTATCATGCAAGCTGGATTCCCCGGACAAGCTGGTGCGCAAGCTATTGCCGACGTTCTCACGGGAGTTGTCAACCCTTCTGGAAAGTTGACCACAACTATTTATCCAGCATCATATGCCAATGGAAAACCAATGAGGGGTACCCCTTGGATAGATTCCAATCTTCGACCGACGAAGGGGAGCGAAGGTCGCTCGTACATGTTTTACACTGGAAGTGCTCTTTTTCAATTTGGGCACGGGCTTTCTTACACGGACTTCGAGATGAATTGGGACGTGCCCCCTCCAGTTCTGGAATGGCATCATGACGAAATTGTTAGCATGGACGATGAGGATTACTATTTCGTTCGGGTCACTAACACTGGACCTGTGCCTGGACGAGAGGTTGTTCAAGCCTATTGGTCTCCACCCATGGACGTTGACGCTGAGCTGAAGCGCCAGTTGTTCGACTTTCAATCCTCATTTTTGCATCCGGGTGAGAGTCAAGTATTACGGTTTTCAACGAAGGAAGCTCTCAAGTCAATCTCCACGGTTACCCCTTTCGGCGACCGTGTGGTTCGTCCTGGCATATACACAATCCAATTTTCACGTGGCCATGGCACAGAACTAAAGGCGGAGGCGAGAGCGCTTTCGTACCACATGGTTAGCAAGTTTCCGAGTCCGTGGGTAAACATGCACGAAGTCGTCGGGGAGGCCTGCATCGAGGGTAGCTCTGATGTCATTCCTCACACTGAATCGTTTCTGACGGCCTACAAGCTGTGGCGATGGGATCATCGCAGATTGCAACATATTGCCTCGACGATGTGTCTCACCTACGATCCTACGTCACTAGCTGTTTACTTGCAGAGCTGCGACAAACCTCATCAGTTGTGGAATCACGACAATGATGGCATGATTAAACCAAAAACAGTGCGTGGTATGTGCCTCCTAGCGACAGCTCATGCTGCCGACCAGCTCAGAATGCCGGTGAAGCTCAGCGACCAGTGTACCTTTGCCAACGCTCTGTGGAGCTTGACGGAGGATGGACTGCTCCGCAGCATGGTGCGCGACGGAAGCGCACCCTCCGCGCAAGAGGGTCTCTGTCTTGCGGCTCGATCGGAGGGTCGATTTAACTACTCTTAATCCTAATATTAATAGTAGTGGAACTTATACCTTTACAACATCAACAACTCTGGTTTGGATAGATAGTGCCGAAGAGCGCTCAGGAACAGACTAGCAGTGGCTTCATCCACGACACGGCGATCTGCGCTGAGGCGAGCCGTCATGATGGTTCTAATTTGTGGACTTTGCTGCTTCTCAGCCCCATCCACCCATGGTGTTGGCACGACGCGAGCAGTCCCTTCTCCAACGGCCAATATGGCTGCCTGCGGAGGATTGATGACAGCGCTGAATTCATCAATTCCGAACATTCCAAGATTGGAAATGCAAAGGTTCCACCCTGATATTCATGCGGTTGCAACTTCCCATCCTGGCGCGGCCGGCCAAGTCGCGTACCTTATCCGAAATTTCCGCCAAACCAAGCCTGTCAGTGGAGGGGACGATGGGGTGATGAGCCCTGTTGAGTTGCGACAGCGACAGAGATATCGATAGATGATTGAATCGAAACTTGATTTGTCTTGGGATCATATGTTGCATTAACTCTGGGACATCTCTCAACGCAAGGGCGGAAGATCGGATGATAAGATCGTTCACGGACACCTTGACTCCATGATTGTTGGCAAGGTTCTTTCGTAAGGAGATAATGTTATCAAGCTCAATTTCCATCGACGTGTAAAAGTGAGGGACTTGAGATTTCGATTCTGTCAAGCGGCGAGCAATGATTTTGCGCATGTTATTGTTTGCGACATCGTGAAACGAACCATTCGATTCAATCATTGGAAGGGAAGGTTGATGAATTCCTTCAACGAAGCAGGAGAAGTAGACGCAGATGCAGGCACGGGAGAGGACGTGGCAACATGAGCAGAGGCGACAACAGCAGTTTCTCAGAAGCTGCCGCAGTTGAGAGCAAAGGCATGTGAGTTCCATTTGCGAGTGCAGCAAGGACGTCTCCTTTGGTAACTCTGCCGCCCTGCCAGATCCACTCAAGACCGACGCGTCGATTCCTTTGCTTTGACTGAGGTGCCGAGCGGATGGCAAGAGTACGAAATCATCAGCGACGCTTCGACTCTGGACAGGCGCGGAAGCAGGGTGGGGTAGGAATTGCGACGGTGGCAGCTGAAGTGTGAGCCACTTCTGGCAGTGCGAAGTCGGAAAAAGCGTCTAGATCACCAAGATCGTCAATAACAACGCAGATAGGGGTTCCGACAGCAATATCCTGAGCCGTAGATCCTGTCCTCAAAATCTTCGCCAAAACACCATCATCCTGGGCTTCAAAATCGACGCTGGCCTTGTCTGTTTCAATTGAGCACAAGACATCGCCTGCGGAAAATGAGTCCCCTCCTCTTCAAGGTCCAGCTGGCAATCGTTCCAGTCTCCATGGTTGGAGATAAAGCAGGCATGGGAAACAGTGAATGAGGAGGGTATTCCTTGTCGAGAAAAGTGGTGGTAGAGTATTGACGGATACGACATTCCGAGGAACACAATTGACTACAGTTCAAAGTAGTAACGCAAGGAATATTTGTCCTTGGTGGGATTGTAGAGAATGAAGCGCCCATCGGTCTCTTCACCTGCCGAGCCCATCTTTGGCAGATTCGAAGCCGCAATAGAGACGATGACATCTTATACTTTCAATTTTCAGAATGCAGATGCTCTGATCTCTGATACACAAGTGAAGTAAAGGCTCGCACTCGAACTTCCCCCTACACTGCACGCAGTCCCTCTTGTCCCTTGGCAGCTGGCAGCGGCACCTCGAACGAAGTTTCAGCCGTGGACGAAGATCCAAGAACGTCTGTGCGTCTGTAAGTTGTCTGCCATCCAATAATGGAGTATGCAGAAGGTACCCAGAGTAGTGTACCTGGTAAAAAGATTTACTGTTGCAATGTCACGCTCGTTATGATGGTAATATGGTAATACAGCGTTATTGTACCAGTACTCGGAATACTTGATACTTCATCCCTTCATCCTATGCACATCTTCATTACCATTCCCAGCACCCTGACATTTCCGGGTAGTCTGGTCTATGTCATTGACCACACTCTCTTATATCAGTTCCTCTTGACAACACTCTTATTGTGGGATTATGACAACTCTATTTTACCACACTCCAAGGAAAGAAATACACATCCCAATTCATTTTTCAGCTCAGTTTTAATCTCATAATTATTCACATCCCAAAACGTAAGTGCCTCTGCTTCCTAGCTTCCAAATCTTCTTCATTCCATCTATATGTTTTACAGTATTGTCATTCTACACAATAGTTTACTACTACTTCTCCCAGGGCTGGTCATTTTGTCTGGTTTGTTTCCTCTCCTACCAATCATTAGTCAATTATGCCTCCTTAGGTTCTACAAATTGCCTTATGCATATGCCTACTAGCTACCGTCAGTCAGTACTAGTACATGCAAATCAATCAAACAAATACTGCCAGGTACTGAGAGTATTCCAGTGCAATTTTAGTTTAACTGTATTCTACTACACCAGGACAGTACTACACAGAGTTTTGAAGGACATGTTCAATATGCTCATTTAGATGCAGAGCATGACCTGCCATTTTAGGAAGTCAACACCTTTGGTCAGTATGATTCAAGCAGGTCATGGTGAAAGGTGAAGCAATACTGTAACAATATTTCTACTGTAGTACACGTTCGAACAACGAAGGACTAGAGTGTTATTTATGTAATGCAAAATAGTCAATTAACCAATACTGGATCGGAAAACATGACTTTAAAAGCTATTGCTGGAACATTGCTGTTTTTCAGACTTAGTATTCAGTATTTAAAATTAGGTTAACTTCAACTCTACAGTATACTAGCTCCTCACTGTGCTACTACCGTGAGTGAGGTCTAATCAGTGCATTCAGTACTTGTACTACCTGCGGGGGTCGCAAGCAATATCAGACCATTGTTTTGCAACAAGATAGTGCCAAGAAGACACAGGATGTAAACAATAGAATAGAGAACTTACCCATCATGTGACTGGTGAGCAGTGCATAATAAATTCTTGTTCGATGCAGCAGGGATGTATGCCTCTGATACCATCAAGTCCATGACATTGGTATACACTAGATGGTTCAATAGAAGCCAATAATGCACTGTAGTCAGCAGGAATGCCATCGGTTGGCACTCGGTACTGACAAATTGTGTGAGCCGCAAGCAAAGGCCTTCAAGATCATCATTCAATGCCACAAACTATGAAGAGGAAGGAACATGAAACTGAAGATAAAAGTCTCCGTAAGAAATGCTTGATATCAATGTGTGGATGCTTGGCATAAATGATGAACAAAGTCAACTATGTTGGATGCCGCATACAATGATATCCTCAATTCTCAATGTCAATTATCCAACCTGCCTGACATCTCCAGTGCTGTAGTCCCTGCTCTTTCTTCTTTCCTTTTTGCATTGCAGCCGCAGTGATGATTTGATAACATCATCAGGATTCATTCTTGACAGAATACTTTCTAGCAAAGTGGACACGTGTTGATTCCTCCTAATTCTGACATAATATCTTGTTTCGTTTTGCCCTTCAGTGAAAACAATTGAAAAGAAGCCCAAAGGAAGCCAATCCATCGTTAACCAAAGAAGAGGATGATCACTGTTGTAGACAGCGCTCCCAATATCCCAAGAATTTGATTAACATGATTTACATTGTGGTTTTTTTATTTGTAGACAATCGAAAGAGACATAAACAAGCCTTTCAGCTTCAACTAAGTATGAATATTAATGATATGGATTATTGTTTTTGTTCTTGTAAACCCGTGATGAACAACCTTATGCATACAACTGAAAACATGGTCTGACCTTGCTTGTCCTGCATTATAAGCCGGAATACCTGATTACTGATAGTCTCTCGGATAAGAGTTCGATAAAAGGGGCTCAGGAAATCCGGTTTTCTGAAGTTGATCGGTTGATTCCCATTCCCCAGTCCTTGTACTGTACTATCGGTAGTATCATGCAAACACAGTACATGTACCAAGTACTACTAGCTAGTACAGTAGCATTCGGAGTAGGTATAGTAAAGGCCCCAGCTCATGTATGTCATAGACTTTATTTAATAACGCTTCTAAAAACGTTACATTTTTGCAAAATTCCCCAATGCTTCGAGTACCAGGTACAATACCATGTATGATCCACTCTGGAGTCTGGAGGTCTGGAGTACCGGTACCAAGTATGTTGGGCCACCTGCCACTGCCACCTCTCTATTGTACTCCAATAGTACCAGCTACCAGGTACTGGATACTGGAGGCGGGCCTATAAGACATTGGACATTGGCAAAAGCAATCGGAGCCTCATGTACTCGGAGTACATCGTGCTAAAGAAAAAAAACGGCCCTTGCTTCCACAGGAGCTCAACGGGCCGCAAGAATCAGAAAATTGGCATACGTCGTAGAAGTCCGGTGTCTACGTCGTGTTCCAGTCTTCAGTATTCGGAGACCCTCACACGCAGAAGAAAGAAAGTCGACGTGATTACCGTCTCCTCCTGTTCAACCATGGAACGACGTCTCGCAAGAAGAGGAGCAGTTCTACAAGACCGAGTACGACGAACCGCTCGACTCCCGAAAGTGAATGAGGTTGTTAACGCTGGCACGACGGCACCAAATTGTCAACCAAAACACACCCGACAAGCGCAGGAAATAGGGGAGGATGAGCACGCGGTGGAAAGCAAGTATCGGAGAATGAATTCGTCTAGAAGTGGAGGCAATCAGAAACAAAGAGAAAGCGATGAACAGGAGCAGAAGAAACCCTCCTATATTCAAATGGCCAAGATGGGTTACCAGGAATTGGTCAATGCCATTATCAGACCTCCCCGGGCTGATTATAAGGTGCGTGTCGAATATCTTCTCCAGCGATTCTCTTGCAACGAAAAAGTTCACATTTCATTTCTTGTCTCAGGAAGAAGCATTGGGACCTCCTGCCTTCTCGTTTTGCGGAAAACGATTCACACGGACAGACTTCACTCTCATGACCAAGCGCGGTTTGAACCTGCAATGTTCTCATTGGGAGCCGGTCGAAAGAACTTCTGATCGAATCCCGGTGGTCATTTACATGCACGGAAACTCGTCAGCGCGTGTCGAAGTTCTTCCACAGCTCTCTTATCTTCTGTCTCTTGGACTTGCTGTCTTCTCTTTTGACTTCGCTGGATCTGGGAAGTCTGATGGCGAATATGTATCCTTGGGATACTATGAACGCGAGGACTTGATGTGTATCATTGCTCACTTGAGAGCAACGAACGTTGTTTCTACGATTGCCCTCTGGGGGCGTTCGATGGGTGCTGCGACGGCTTTGATGCACGGCGATCGCGACCCAAGCATCGCATGCATGATTTTAGATTCTTCTTTTGCAGATTTGACACAACTTTGCGAGGAAATGGTTGAAAAGGGAAAGGAACAGGGGATACATGTGCCAGGCATGATTGTCAGCGTGGCCATCCGTTTGCTCCAATCCTCGGTCAAGAAGCAAGCTAATTTCAACCTTCGTTTGATTTCTCCCATCTCACACGCTGACAAGTGCTTCATCCCGGCTCTTTGTTGCTGGAGAGCACGATGACTTTATCCAGAAGCATCACTCAGAGCAAATTTATGCGCGCTACGCCGGTGACAAGAATTTGATAGTCGTGGAAGGAGATCACAACTCTCCTCGTCCAAAATTCATGTTCGATTCTGTATCAATCTTTTACAAACATGTTTGCAGATTCCAAACTCGTGGGCTTTGCCTGTCCATCCCGGATGAACTTGATGGCACCACCATGGTATTATCCTAGTACCTACCCGCAACCTCGCAGCCTTCGATCTCCGACACGCAAGCCGCAGACTTCAGACGCTGGCTTTAACAACAAGGAAATGGGCATGACTCAAGAGCGCCAGCGTGAGATACAGGCGTCGCTTTTCAAAATGTTGGGTCAACCGGATGACAAGAAGGATGCAGAGGACGCTTCAAAAACGTCATCAGCACCTAGTAGCAAAGGAGCCCCAAATGTTGCTAAAAGTGGTGCTAGCAGACCTGAGCAAAACGGCGATAGGGGCACCACCGTCGCAGTTGGGGTCCCTTACGTTCCAAAATGAGCAAATAGGATAAGAGCATTGAGTACTTTCGCCCTGGTTGAATTGATGTTACTACAGTTTGTCGTATTTGTAAGATTGCAGAGCAACGAGTAACAAGAGAGTATAGTCATCTTTGCTCGTGGATATCCTTAGGTTGGCAGGTAACCGAGACATGAACTCACATGTGAGATCTGCTGGTGCATCCATAGGCGCTGTTCCTTCATGAGATGTTCCTGATCGTCAAGAAGGTCAAGTAGACAACGCAGAGCTTTGCTGTGGCGACCTTCACTTTTCAGAGTAGTTATGACGGCTTTCGCTGTCTCGAATCGAGAGGGGGAAGCACCTAAGGAAAGCCGATTATTATGTTGATTGGCATGAATTGGGGTGGGAGGAGCATAAGGATGAACTCCATTGCAGCGGTTTTGGGTGTCCACGGATTGCGGATTCTTTCGATCGTGGTTCACAGGAACAACGACAGCAGGTTTTCCAAGAAGGACTCGGCGTGCTTTTCCGGCGATCTTAACTGGCGTTGGACCACCAAACGGAGAATGCGGTGGCGAAGAATCCAGACTACCGGTAGTCCCTTCCATGTACACGGCATCGTGACGCGACAATCCAATAACCCCCTTGTGTTTTGCGAAGAAGACTCCCTGCCTCGACGTGCTCACGTCGCCAACACGTCCTTTCTCTTGAAGTTTTTCCAGCAGTTCGCATTTTCCCGGTGGAGCGAGCTTGAAAAGGCGGCTTAGATCTTTCTTATCGAAGTATCGTTCTGTCTTGTTGCCAGTGCTTGACGTGACGACTCGATTAATGCCATCTTTGAAAATCTGCTTCTCGTACGTTTTTTCTTCCACGGTTCCAGCTGCTATAAAGCGATACACCTCAACTGACTTTTTCTGACCAATGCGATAGCATCGATCAACCGCTTGGGAATCGTCTGTAGGATTCCAGCTCGGATTGTATATCACCGCGCGGTCTGCTCCTGTCAGTGTGAGCCCCAAGCCTCCTGCTTTGGTGCTAAGTAACATCACATCGACATTGCTGCCTTCTTGATTAAACTCTTCCACTGATCGCTGTCTATCGTTTTCCTTTGTTGTACCATCAATACGTGAGATGTTCAAGCCATGCAGAACTCGCTGGATGATATCCAGCGTCATCGTGCTGTTGCTGAATATAAGCGTTCGGTGCCCTGAAGTGGAGAGTCTTTGAATTAAGCCGCACAGAACTTCGAGCTTGGCGCTTTGCTCGAGAAGCGTGGCTACATCAAGCCGATCGAGTTGATTGCTTCCTATCATAACTGACATCAACAAGTAGAGGATGGCCAATTAGCTTTCTAAGCCAATCGATTGCCACCAACGGGGACTTGGACTCACTTGAGAGGACAGCATTGACGGTATCACTGGTCGTGACATAATCTTCATAACGTCGCCGTTGAACCGGGGATAGATGAGTCCACACAACAAACTCCTGTTTCGGTGGCATGTCTGACAGGACGTCGGCTTTCATGCGTTGAAGAAAATACGGCTTCAGAAGAGTCTGTAACTTCAAATTGGCTCGTTGCGCTGCTTCGACTGTGGATTCGGTCGCATTCTTGTTCCTTCCTAACTCGATTGGATCACCGAAATCCTTCTTGAAGCTTTGAACGAGACGTGCATTGCGTAAGATTCGGGATGGGGACATTGCAACAATGTTTACACACGGTTCAAACCTACCGCCTGTACGGGCCGAGAACCTTTCCAGATGTGGCGAAATCGAAAAGCACCCACATCTCCTTAAGGTTATTTTGAATGGGTGTGCCAGTTAGAAGTAGGCGACGAGTGTTGTCGCAAGCGCACACTCTACGACAACCAGATGTCACTTGAGTTGAATCGTTCTTGATTTTATGTGCCTCGTCCAAAACAACATAGTCAAAGCCTTGATGCCCGCACACGAAATCCCGGGGATCGTTGGAAATCAATCCGTAGCTCGTAATGATCAAATGCTGCATTCGCTTCTCGCCACTGAGTGCAGAGCGGAGTACACGTAGTCGGTCCTTTCGCTGAGTCTGACTGGTTAGGACATGGATGTGAAGTTCAGGGACACACGAATGTGCAATGACTTTTGCGCTTCCTTTCCCAGGATCTGAGAATGGAAACTGGTGCGATGACCAATGCTGAGAAGATTGTTTTCGCTCTCATGAGCCCTCCAATGAAAGTTAGGCTGGACCATGTTTTGCTGCAATCAAGGATGAAAGGATGGATTAGTTCCCTCAGTTGCACGCTGCTGTTTCTTCGGTTGACCTTACCCAAGTCCCATATCATCAGCTCTATTTGTTTGTGGAAAAGCAGCTCTGAGTGACTGGAACAACATATAGGCAATGAACGACATTCAATTCAACTTACAGAATGCCGCCAATCTTGTGCGAATGCATGCTTGCAGCCCACTGAACCCCAACCTTTGATGAGGATATAGAGATTCGAAGAGTTTGGCTGGAAGTGAGAAGTTCGGCCAGACAATTTCCGTTCTCAAACTCAGCACGAGTTAACAAGAATTCATTCCTCTCCTTGTCGTATGCCCAAGCGGAATCCTCGCTCTCCATCGTCAATTTTTTCATCTTATCGGTGAGGTCGTCGTCCTCGTTGGATCGTCCTCCAACAGGAGCATCATCATCCGATGAATCAATATCAATACATTCTTGCATAACGTTCTTAATTTTTCTTTGAGGCGTGAACTCATCGTCCGAGGAGTCAATCAAGACGTTCTTGCGAGGTGTCTGCGTCAAACCATGGTTCACAAATATGGATTCATCGTCACTGCTGTCGTCCACCAAAATGTAGGAATCATTCATAGTGCAACCACTGCACGAAGCAACTTCTGATCGATCTAGGATATGCACGACCTCTCTATTCTTTCCATAGAAGTGGTGCTTTTGTTCGTCGTTTGGCGAGCTTCGATGTGTACTGTACCGATTTGAAAAAACGTGCTCGTGAATCGAGCCTCGACATTCCACAAACCACAAATGCTCTACGAACTCAGATGTAATCGCACCCGAGCGAAGTGAGTTTGAATTTTGAATTCTCTGGGATTCTCTCTACGTATACATGTCATACGCATACTATACTGTACACATTCGTTCGAGGTCGAATCGTGTACACATATGCATACCAGCTACTGGAGTATGGTACTGTACCAGGTGCTTTGAGGTTGGAATTTGGAATGCAACTCTACTACTATACTACAGTACTCCGAGTATGATTTTTTGGTGCTAAGCTTAAGAGTACGACTCTACCGGTAGTATGACGTATGACCAGGGCTGTTTATTATAGTCGGGCGCCTAAATTACCTAAATTAGCTTAATTTAGGCGCCTTGTCAAGGCTTATTCTAGGCTTATTTTAGGCGGGTGTAAATGGTACGTACGCTCCACGAGAGAAGGTAGGAATTGTTCTACGATGTCTAGTAAAATATGCTGGTTGAATGGTTTTACGAAGCCTTACTACTGATGATGGTTTATATCACGGCTCAAATTGCTCAATAAAAAGAAACTGCTTTGCTTGCAGCACTCCTTCTAATCCAAAATCCGACAACCCCTTCCGAAAGCAATCCTTTTTCCCAACGTAGGATTGAGAAGTCAGACTCAACTGTACTTGTGCCTGGGAAAAGGGTTGCTACTGCACCACAATACTCCATCAGGTTTGGCAACCGAGAGCCAAGTAGACTCCAACCATCCTGGAAGCTTGATCTGCTTGAGAGTGAATCTATGCCCGCCTTCAAAACTGATTCTGAATGGTAGGCATATACAAGCATTTTGTGTTCGTCTGCAATGTTGTCAATCTGCGATGCTGTGTAACGGTGCTCCAATCGGAAGGCGTGCTGACGAATCTTGCGAAGAAAGTTTGCAGCAGAGAGTTTAATGAGCTCGTGGGGTAACACAGGAGGGAGAGAATTGGGATCTGCACATGGATTGTTGGTATGATCACGGTAGATGGAGATCTCGTCAATTTTGTTGCAAGCAGTAACATAAACGAGGGCAATGTCGCGTTGAAGATCCTTCCGCTCGCTTTCCAAGCTTTCATCAAGCAGCGTGTCGACCCAACTTGCTAGTCCGGAGAGAAATTCTTGAACACTTGAGAAAGCAATTGCATAACGACCACTGATGACATGAGTTGAAGGGTCAAGAGCACTAACGGAGTCAGCTGTAAGCGGCCCAACCACACCAACATCCGCAATAAAGTTGTTGATGAGACCATTCAGCGCTGCTTGTTGTTGATCGGCGAGCGTCGTTAAGCCTTGTATGCTTCGGAATGTGATAGCTGTGCGAGTCGTAAAGTGATGCATAGCTAGCAGAGCAACCCACCAGAGGCGAGGAGGAGCAGATGCTGGCTGTTTTGCCTCAATATGAGCAAGTAACTGTGGTCGATGAAGCTTGAACCACGAAATAACCTTTTCTGTAGAGAGCCAGCGATTGACAACTCGTGGGCACGTCGTTTGCATCTCTGCAATCAGGTTGAGCTGTCGTGTAAGGTGAGTAATGAATCCAGTCAGAATAGAGAAAAACCTTTCTTTGACTACGTTGTTCATGATGTCCTCCATAACCAGATCGAGCTGATGCGCTCCACACCAAATCCGAGTGAGTTGGCAGGAATCATGCATTGCATTGTCGAGGCGAGTAACGACACCAGCAACACGGCCTGTCATGTTTCGGGCCCCATCAGACGTTACGCCAAGTAGGCGAATGCTCCAATCTGGACAGAGAACAGACAAAAATGTGTTCACCATCGTGAACATCACTTCACCTGTATGTCGATCATGCATAGGAAGGGCACACCCGTGAAGGTTGACAATGTTGCTAAACTCCGGAATAAAAACACGGAATCGCAAACTGAGATACGACGTGCTTTGATGAGTAGCAGAGTCCAGCGCTAGGGAAAATGCCCACGAACGGCGCAAATGGCGTGCAATACGTTGCAGATTAACAGCACAGACCACTCGAATGAAATTGCTGACATCTTGTCGCGAGCAAGCTCGCAAACCAGGGTTTGCCAGAACATCATAGGTGCAACCGATAATGTTTGATGCCATACGGAAAGAAGTTCCACAGGATACATATCGAACAACCAAGCCGAAAACTGTTGTTTTTGCCTTTGGAATGGTCACTGAATAAGAATAATCCTCTGCATCCTCTGAATTTGCTCGCTTAAACAGTGAAAGCGCTCGATCTCGTGCTGCAGTCATAGTTGCACCACGTTGATTGAGTAGTGCTTGAAGCTCGGTCCGAGTTCCAAATCCAGAATCCTCCTCAATAGCGTCATCATGGTCTTCCTCATCACTGTTGACATCATCAGCAGGATTGAACATCATTTCGCCCACAATCGTTTCCACAATACCCTTTTCAATGTCGTAGACCTTTTGTCGCTCTGCACCCAAAGACTCGGATGCAAAGTGTGCCTTAATGGAACTTTTGAACACGCTTGTCGGGGCCTCATTAAAAAATGCAGCGCGCTCAGAGACGGAATCAAGAGCATTGTATAGGGCCCATTGGGATGGATGCTGCGCTCGAAGGTGGTTCTCAATATTGTCGTATCGGAATGGGGCGCTCCACCCTTGAACAGTGTTTGCGGGCTTGCGTTTGGATCCCACCTTCTCCTCACGACCAAACACAATACAGAAGCGACACTGAAGGCCAATCACCATCCCCGTTGAAGCGTGACGATGAGCAATCTTGAGGCCGTATCGGGTATCATTGCCCTTCACATAGGCAGAAGAACGTTGAGATGACATTGATTGGAGCCAAAATGGAAGCAGGAAATGAATGCAAACGTATCTTGATAAGGCACAACATGCACAAAACCGATTGTATGGTCTGTCTGTCCGTACGCTAATTTACGAAATAAATTCCGAGTCTTGTCCAAATTTCTCTAAGTCCGTTTAGTCGGATGAGTCGTCTGCTTCGTGGTTTCGTCGTACCGTTGTCTCGCGCGCACTGTCGCGTCGATTCGTGTGTTGTCTGTGGTCATTCTCGTTTCTCTTTTGTGCTCGTGAGACTAGTAGAAATAAATAGATGGCATCGGAATCTGGTCCTAATAGTTTTGTCTCTCTCTCCTGGTTCGTCTCGCGGTGTCGGTCCCGTGATAGTTATCTAGCGGGGGTCCGTCGCGCGATTGTGAGTCGACCTGGTTTCCGCCATTTTCCGGTTGTCGTTCGTCCGCAGAATCTGGGGCGATCGTGTAGAAAGATTGTCGACTCGTCATGCGTGCGGCTACTCCGAGTGTCGAGTCCGGCACTTGAATTCGGAGGTATCTCATGAACGTCTGGCTTCGCCACCTCCCCACCATCTGAATCGTCTCACTTGGAACTCCGGCGAGGTGCATGGCCATCGCGGCGCCTGATCTGATCGAGTGAGTGCCGATGCCACTCGCCTGGAGGCCAAGCCTCTCCTCCCCCTGCGAGAGTCGTCGCCATCCTGAGCTGCCTCAGTATGGACTTGGAAGAGATGTGTTGGGGTTCGTCTGAGTCCTGCGTCCTGACGGCGTTAATCTTCGGGTTCGTCCGTGAATGGCAATCGTAACTCCGTACCCTCGTCGTCAGGTCCGCTAGCACGCGGACGGGGCAGATGTCCGTTTGTCCCTGCCTGTCGTTTCGATGCTGAGTCACTGTCGCGCCTTTGTCCCCGTTCTTTTGTCGCCGGAAGGTGATCGACACGGTGTCGGCATTCTCCAGTTGTCCTCGGTCGATTGTCTGCAGGTCCTGTCCCTTCTGTCGGAAACGAACGTCGTCCACTCTGATCACTGATGTCGTCCGTCGGCTTCCGACATCGGAATATTCGCACGACCTCATGGCGAAAAAGAACGCGACCACCACAAGTTGTCCAATAGCGATGTCCGTCTCGTTTCTTGCCCAGGATCGAACCTTTCGAATCACCTCTAACGGCAGCGCCTGCTGTGGGGTAGGTCCTGGGTCCTCGTCGGCGTAACGTTTCAGTTGTAAAGCCAGAAGGGGGGTCGAGTCGTCCGGCGGCGTCGTGGATTGGGCTCTCAAATTTGTTAAGCCTGAAGGCCTGAGCCACACCGTCGAGGGTGGCACGAATGGAACCGGACAAGGGTCCATTGCCAGCTTCCTGAGGTTGTCGGGAGCGAAGCCGTCCGTCCCGAAGGGCGGCGGCGAAGCAGGCGAACGTTTCTGCTTTCGCTTCTCGTCCGAGTCCTTGGAGAAAAGGCTCCCTCCCGACTCCGTCGATTCGTCCGAGGAATCTTTCGTAACAGCGCCAGCTGCTATCGCGCTTGGCACGGGTTGAGTCGGCAAGAGCTGCGTTTTGGGCAGCAGCTGCAGCCAGCCTCCAATCTGCGAAATAAGGGCTGGCCGCAAAGGGATGATCCTGAAGTTCTGTGGAACAAACGGTGAGCAGTTTTTCGTGATCAAGTCTGTCAGTGCCGCGTCGTCTAGAGCGAAATCTCGGGAGAGCATGTCCGCCACCTTGTTCTCTTTCCCGGGGAACCACTGCGTGTAGTGGTCTATCTCGTGCGTGAGGCAGAAATCAGCGAACGCTCGGGCTATCGTCAGGTGAAGCGGACAATCGTCGTTGAAGTTCGACTTAGCAAGCCATCCCGCTGCTGAGGTGCTGTCTCCCTGACTGAGCAGAACGTCTTCGTCCGTCCACGCGGCCCCTTCGTGGAATTCCACGATCATCCCCACAAAGGCAGCAAGGAACTCGAGAGTGTTTAGGGTCGCCCGCCCAGCAGGTGCTCTGGTAGCTGATATCGCCACGCCAGGCCGCTCTTGAGGCAGTAGCCTCCGATGCCTTGTGGGCATGCGTCCACCCTCACTATGCGCGTCGGCCACCGGCAAACCAGCCTGTTGATCGAGATACCTCGCGACGCCTTCTGAAGGAAAGCCTTCCACAGAATCAGGTCGTCCAGTTGGGGTTTGGTCAGTCTCGCCTTCCCGGCCTGCTTCGAACGCTCGCAGGCCTTGTATAGCCTTCCCATAAAGTGTCTTGCGTAAGGGATGACGTAGGCGGCGTGGCTAAAACGTCCGAGGGTCGTCTCTAGGTCTCTCGTCGTCACGAAGGCATGTCTGTGCGTCAGCATCCTGTCAACGGCTTGCGTCCAGCTCATGTGCTTATCGTGAGGCAGTGCGACGACGAAGCGGCGTGTGTCCACGATCCATCCGAGGATCATCTTCCTCTCGGATGGTTTGGCCTCGGCCAGGAACTTTGGGATCGCAAGGATATCGTCTCTGGGAAAAGTCTCCTTAACCTGGGGTCGCAAGGCCTCCCGACCAGGTGGAGCGCCAGCGGATCGCGGCAGCGCTCTTTCTGCGTCGCGGGGTTGAAGGCCCCAAAATGTCGTCCAGGTAGCAGTCGAAGCGAGGGAGGTCGTCGTAGGGTGGATAGTTCACTGCGAAGTAGTCCGCCTTGCCGAAAACACTCATTTTGTCGACCGACCCTTTGTCATTGTCCACTGCCCCTTCGGTGTCCAGGAGGTGCTGGTGCGGCGAGTGGTAGACGCTCGGATCCCAGTCGTCCCTGCGGACAAGGTCGTTTGCCAAGTCCGTGATCATCTCCGACACGTCGCTCCATTGCGATGGGTTTGGCGCTCCACCGAACGTCATCCTCAGCGCCACTAACAGCAGGTCGTCGATACTCGTGCAGGACTTCATGGCTGTGGCTGCTTTGAGATGGATTCGTCTGTAGGCGGATTTGCAGTCGACCTTCGTCATCCAGATAGGCTCGTCTGGCCATAGTTGGCGCAGGAACGAGATGTGGTACATGAGTCTGCTGAATGCTTTTCCGAAACGTGCTTCTGTCAGTTGGGATGTGTCCACGCGTTCATTTACGCTTCGTCCTGCCACTCCGCTCGGGCTGAATGACTGGTCATGTGTCAGTCGGAGTTTCTCTATTGAATTTCCTTTCTCGTCGATCGACGTCTGCGCGACCATCCCCAGAGGCGCGACCTCGCATCCCTTGATCTCTAAGGCGGCTTCTCGCGGCAGTGGTAGCTGCCAACCTTGAGGCGTCCTTCAGCATGGATATCAACTTTGCCTCGTGGCCTCGGGCCGATTTGTGATTGCCGCGAGCTAAGTTGGCGCGCACGTCCGCGAGGCGGTCAGAATCCGAGATCTCGCGAAGCGGGAACTCGCCCTTCGGAGATGCGCTCCTGAAAACGCGGCCAGAGGGGGTGGGCGGACAGGAGCGGGGCGAGAAGTTCGGTGGGGCGAAACTCGGATCCCGGCGTCAGGGCGCTGAACGGCTGGGCCCGAAGGGCGGCGTCGAGGTCGAGGGCGTACCGTTTGAGCACCGCGAGGTTGTGGCGGGCGGCGTCGTGCGTCCAGTCGAAGCGAAACTCCGTCGCGTGGGTGCGCGGTTGGCCGGAGTGCAAAATAGTGGCAGGGCATCGGCCAGGCGTGGTTCGGGAGTCGTGGAACGGCGAGTCGACGTTCGGGAGCGGGATCGTCGGCAATGGCACCAGCGATGGGAACTTACCGAGAAGCGGGCGTGGCGTGTCTGCGAGGGCTGATGTCGGCGCGTCGTGGGCGTCTCCGGGCGACAATGCGCGCGCCACGGAGTGGTCGGTCGGTGGCGAGTCGAGGGCGGGAGCGTAGCGCTCCAGGCCCGACTTCGTTTCGTGACGGGTCGTCGCGGGCTGGCGAGATGCAGGGCGTCGGCGACGTGGCGGGGGCGAGAAGGTTCGTGCGCGTGGGTTCCCGCGGGACTGTCTCGGGCGGCAGATTCCGATAAAGTCCGGGGCGTCCTACGTGGCGTCTGTTGTGGAACTCGGCCGTCGACCGTTCCTGGTCGAACGCCCATTGCGACGGCTGTGCGACGAAGGCGGGCTGGAAGTAAGCAGATGCAGAGGGTCCTAATTTTGTTTTCTTGCTGGGCGGCGTCGCCTCGTAGTGTCTTTGTCGATTCGAGTTCGTTCGGATTGTGAGCAATTCGTATCTTGTGTTGTGTTGTGTCGTGGTGTTCGTCTGTCTGTGTCTCGTGTTCGTCTGTCTGATGGCGACTGCCCGTCCTTTCCCGATCTTCGGACATGCCAGGCGCGGTCGCAAGTTTTAATTTAGGTAATTTAGGCGGGAACCCGGGAGACCGCCTAAAATAAACAGCCCTGCGTATGACGTATGACGGTATGTGACGAGATATCATTTTAAGTTACGTGCGAGTCTGTACGGCGGTACCAGGTTCGTACTCCAGAATTAACATACACTCCAGTACTAGCTACTACTACTCTACTAGTAGTACGTGTAGAGATCACACGTGAAAATAGAACGATGTAGCTAGAGGGGTGGCAGGTGGCAGGTGGCAGGTGGCACTACAGTAAGTTTTGTTGATCTCTCTATTCTAGAGCTATTAGCTAACACTCCATCAGGGTCTGGAAAATTCACAGAACACAGAAAAATTCACAGGAACATAGCTGACAAGTTTTAACAACTCAATTACAGACAACTTTGAGCAATCCACTGTTTAATCATGCAACAGTTTACTGTTCCAAGGAGATAGGCCAAGTTTGGAGTTCAGCCAACACATTCTTGTCAAAGATAAGGGAAAGCATATCTGAGATTGGCAAATATGGGGCAGGTTAACTTACCCGAAACCCCAATTGGGGCTGAGCCCCATTGTGTGGAATTCACTACCCATTAGGTGCATGCTAGCTAGCAGGTGCATACATCAGGTGCATGATCCTACCAGTTGGTGCATGCAAGGTGCAAAGTCCATTGGTCGCATATGCAGTATATGCTTCATAGGCTTCATAGGTGCATACCACTACTACCGGTGCATCTAAGGGCACAAGGATGAGGTTCAACATTATTAACTTAAGTTTTTTTCATTTAAATGAATCAAACTACATATGTATGTATTCCGTTCGTTATTCGGTGATGTGTTTGCGTAAATCTGAGTAAATTAAAAAGCCGTTATTCATTGTTTTCTTACATACGCAATACATATGCCGGGGTATGAAGTTAATCATTCTCATACGTACGTAATGATACCAAGTTTTACGCGTTTAGTTCATTTTCTGCAACAATTTCATTATTCCGTGATTTTTGTTAATGAAATCTGCGCTTTCGTTCTCGGTTACTACGAGTGTGAGTTCAGGAATCTGAATCTCTGATCAGGTTTATAATGGCACTCTATCACACTGATTGCCTTTGCCTGATAGAGCAGCCACCACAACCAGTATTTCGCCTTGTTACTAATTTCCACTTTGCATCCGTTTCTGGTTGCACGATTGCTGCTGCGATATTGTTTTGTTTCTTTTGTCATGTCATCTTTTGTCTGTCTCAATCCTCACTGCAGCGGACGCCGTCGGCGGTTTGTAAGCGAGAAATCGTTTGGAATGCATTTACAAAAATCCACTTCGTGTTGGCATTTCTTTCGTGCCCGTATGTCTGCAGGTAAGGTTCCGCGTTAGACACTAGTTGCGTTATGGTGCCCTGCCCAACAAACCGTGCGGCGGAAGACGCTAACGCCGTCTACGCAAGCTCTCAACGCTGTGCCGCTACGTTGTGATTTTGTAAACGACAATTTCTCTTCATCAGGATCAACTGCTTTTCCAATTGAAGACGGCAATTTTCACCATGTTCCGTGTCCACCAAATATGCCACACCAGTCTTGTGCAGTGCCGCCTCCGCCTGTCTCTTTTCCATTCTCAACAAACCAAAAGTGGACTGTGGCACTACTTAAACTTCTGAATGATATGAATGCACCGGACTATGCTTTCGAAGCAATTCTAACATGGGCACGTGCGGCCATCGCCGACGGCTTTTCCTTTCAACCAGAAGGAGGCAAAACACATCGCAGGAATGTTGATCGACTTTATGCTATGATGAATAATGCCACGCAGCTGTTGCCATCTGTACGCAGGGTTGACGTGCCACACGGTCCTCCGTGTGATGTCATAACATTTGATTTTGTTCCTCAACTGTTACAATTGTTACAAAATCGAACCATTGCGCAATGAGCAATACCGAAAGAAGCAAGGTCGCAGGACTGTCCCTGTGTTTGACGAAGAGTCGCTTTGTTCTTTCCTTTCAAAAATGGAATCGGCATTGAACACAAACGTGGCAGACCAATGGTCGCGACCTTCACGAAATGGAAACACAATTATTTTCCGTTGAAGCAAACCAGGATTCCGACTGACAACTTTGACAAGAAGGTTGCTCATGTGATTATTGTATTCGGACAATGCATCTGCAACCTCACGTCCGAGCTTTTCTCTAACGGCCACGTCCACGTCTTCTACAGAACGAGTTCCGTCATCAAGAATTGCCTGAAGCGTTGCGGCTTGCTTCAACAACTTCTTATACGTAACGTATGAACCAAAGGCAATCGATATGCCTTCGCAAATACTAAACGGCACTACAAAAGCGGAATCTTCGTACCGTCCGTCGAGCATCAAAGTTGCAACCATCAAATCCATTTCACTAGATGACATCCAAGTTGTGCCTTCAGAGTGGCTATGTATGATCCTTCGCAATATCGATATGTGACCTTTGACTGGAAGAGATGTCGCAGGCACAGGGTTTGCATAGGTTGGAGGTAATAGTTCTTGAATGCGTGGAAGTCCTTTGAGAAGCTTTTCAATCAAAGAAATCGAATACGACAGTCGAATCCCATTCGGTCCAAAACGTGGTGGTGGATACTCACACCACGTAGCTTTCAAGGGTATGTGAACATTTTCCTCCAGTTGAAGGCCTTCCTTCGTTGCTTCTAACACCACCACAGATCCATCGTCGTCAATTTCAATCATGGTTCGTAATTGTTGGTGGCCCAGGTGCATCAACTTAGTGGCGGATTGCCCAACTTGTTCGGGATCATCACCCCAGAATGAAAATGTAGATTGTCGATGACTTCCCTTTCTCTTATTCGGTGGAACTGCAAATAGGACATCTTGCAACTTCTGTGGAAGCAATGTGAAACCATCGTCGTGATTAGAATTGAGTCGTTGGAAGCCCAGCATACAGTAAAATCTGAACGCGCCCGGCTCATGGCATTGCAAAAAGACTTCAATATTGACTCCATCTTGGAATGCTGCACATTGCTTGATAATGAGTATAAACATGAACTGGCCAATCCCTTGTCGACGCCATGATGCAGCAATAGATGGCATCGGATGTGTCCTGTCAGAAACTGCCAACCATGTTAGCATGACATCGGTCTCCTTATCAGCGTCATCCAAAGACATAGATTTTGGAGCCGTCGCCGGAGATATGGATCCAGAGGGCTTGGAGTCATCATCTTTTTCATCAGGACATACACAACGATACGATGCAGCTGATACGACATGAACGTGTTTGCGTAAATAAAATGTTGATTTGGGCAAGTCCTTGCTTCCAACTTTCGATGCCAATAACATAACTGTCGTATCCCGATTGAGCGACAGATCAATTTTGTAGGTATTCTCCTCATTTGCCTCAAACATGGTTAAATAAAACTTTCTGGCAAGACCTGTAAAGAATTCAAGCTTTGCCCGCAGCATCCGCATGTTTCATTTTATCAACATGAAAAACTGTTGCCCTGGGCTCGACAACAACGATATTGTAGAGCCACTTTGAATTATCGCCTTCGTTCGGTTCAAGAAAGCGCCACATTCGCAAGTCCGTGCCCCATCCTTTAAATCTTTCTAGTTGCGTTTCGAACACACCCACTCGACGTATCGTTTTAAAGCGTTGCACAACACCTCGGAGAGAATGCTTTCCATCACTTGGCAATTTTTGTAGCTCCGACAGCCCAGTGAAGCAGTACGCATCGGTGCGATATGTCCAAGAAGAAAGTGGCATGTCGCATGACAAACTTTGGGGGGCTTCAGCTCCCAGACTGGATGAAGCTGTGTCTGTGTATGATTCCATTTTCTCTTCGCCTGTCTCTAATTGTAAAGATCCTTCAAAAGGAGGAGAATTCGTTGTGGTTAGAGCATGCACCGCTTGATGTACTTGTGAAGCATTGCTTGCTGCACTATCCCTAGTCTCAACAGCTGCAGCATTGACTGATTGAGAATTTGCCGCAGTTGAAAGAAGACCAACTGCTGCATCAGCGTGTGATGCAGCAGTTGCCATTATTGTCAATCCATCATCAGTATTAACCGACATAATTGAATTGAATGGATCTCGTAGCTGATCTTCCTTTCTTCAAAGAACAAGTATCAAGAATGGGACGGACACTAGAGAATGACCGGGATTTGTTGAATCAACAACCTCAAGGACGTACACTAAGTCTCAGGTGCTTTGCTGGTTAGGCACGACGTGAGGACACACTACTTTAAATGAATAAAGCAAGATTCCCCAGGTGACCAGCGTCCACACAAGAAACAGATGTAACGCCAAGCCCCCACTCTTGGTACAAGTCTTTCCGAAAGGAATGACCAATGGTATTCGAAAAGGGTTGCTTGCTTTGTTGCTTGTTGAAGCAAAGGACTGTAAAGGGGGTGAAGTAGGACAAGAGAAGTGAGTGTGAAATGTATACACACCGGACGGTAAAAGTGGTTGCGCTGATCAAACACTGTGTCCTTGATACTGTAGAACAATACTGCGTACGGAGTTATGCGGTACTGTGCTACAGTACTGTACTGCTGTAGGTACCTACTGTACCGACATCGAGAAATCACGTGCACTGGGCAGTTTCGTATATCCGGGTTACAAGACGATTTCACACAACAGCAAAATGATGAAGTCCATTCATAAACGGGGGAAAAAACAACAACACAAACACAGAACTCACAAAAATAACACCAATGAGATGGTGGTGATCAAGAGGAGGTGTTCAGAAGAAAAGAGGTGGCAATGGGAAGGTGTGAAGGGAGAGTGAAGTATGCTGTTGAAGGTGACAGGTTGTGTGCATTTTCTGTCAAACAACAACAAGATCGCTCGAAATAACGTCTTTTTAACGACTATTTAACGAGATTTAAAAAATATCTATTGCCGAGTAGTGGAGTACTACTCCAGTACTGTAGTACACACTCCTAAGTGCGACACCACCAGTCAGTAGTCAGTACTACCAATCGAGGAGTACTCGTACTTCGACATCTTAGTACCTGGTACAGCAACATCGTGTAACAGTGAACGTTAACCCCGCAACAAAACACGCGTCAATGAAGCTTGCGTTTCTTTGCCAAAGGCGTTCGGGCGGTACAAGTATCATGATCACAAGCATACGATTCGTTAGAGTGAAGAAACGGCATGTTTTGTTTCTCGGAATGTATGCTGGGCGGCGATACAGACACAGAAATGGATTCATTCGATTTTGGTTTGGAAACATTTTGCTTTGATTGAGGTTTGGAACAAGTGATCATTTGCCTAGCATGGCGTGGACATTGGTTGTCTTCTTTGAATGAATTTGAAACGGTTTCGTTGACGTATTCGATATCGTCAGCAAGCGCCTCCAACATCTGTGATGTAATGACGGGCAGTGGCTGGACAAAGCACCGAAGATCAAAACAGTGAAATTCATCCGGTGAGGGGCATTCTTGACACAAATTTACGGAACCAACTGGTGATGAGCAAACAGCGGGTGATGAAGTCATTATTGATTGACTTGTGGCGGAATCGATAGATGCAACGTCTGCATGTTCCATGTGGCTTAGCATGAGTGAGGCCCTGGAATTGAAATTGATGCTGCCATTTCTTGGTGGCATGAACGGTCACGTCAGACGTGTAAACGAAGCAAGTTTTAAATACTGTTATATTCGATTTCAGACATGTAAAATAACATAACAATTCAAAGCTTGCAGCTCGTACATTGGTAACGTAAAGGTTTACATGCCACAACACATTTATACGAAAGGACACGCAAGAAGACCTGGTGGCTTTGAACGGATAGACACAAAAATGCACAATGTCACGCAAAACGCAGAATCGGAAACCAGCTGCAAACAAAGCCTGGACCATGGAGATTGATCCGACTAATGCTTTGCTTGCCTCGTTAACAAGTGCTCAAGTTCCAGCTGTTGCTGAAAAACAAACGATAAAAGTAGCGTCTAACACAGAGCAGCATCATCAACGTGGTGCACAACCATCGGCATCAAATGGATGCTTTTCGTCAATTACGGCGGATCTCACCACAAGTCAAGCACGCGTTTCACCATTGCCAATGTGTGCAATTTGAAACAGATGCGGTAGGTGGGCACATGTTACAACCAATGGTAAGCCATGCCCCGTGTGATATGACATTGAGCGTGTCGACAAAACAGTTGCAGGTTTTAGTGACAGGCTGCGTGAAGCAGCAATTGTTTCGGAGAGTTAAATTTTTTGACGATGACTTGCATGGGGACTATGATTACAATCCGGAGTCTGTGTGTGGTATGGTGCGTAATTACTGCAACGTTTCTTCTGTCGAAACAAACTTGCAATGGTGGCACGAAACACGAAAGAAAATTAAACGCACTCTTGGAAATCATCGCAACAACTGCATTAAAGCAATGCGTTTACGTTTTCGAGGTATGTGCCATCCAAATAAAAAGATCTCATTCTGTTTCTGTGACTAACAAATGCCGATTGTACAGATGGCGAAACGGGCAAGATCAATGGTTACCAAAGGATTACCGGTAGTGATGACGACATTGCCTACATGCTACAAATGCGACAGAATCAGGTCCATTACATTGCGTTGATGGATGTCTTTGCCCCTTGTATTGTTTCTAGCAGTGTGTGGAACAACGATGCCCTCATGGCCAAGTATTGTGGAGACAATCAAGACAATTTTCAGGAATATGTTCTAACCATTAGTGACGAAGCGTTTATGTTGTTGGTGTTGGTCAACTACGCTGCGCGTTGGGCAGCAGAATTACAAATGGAAAAGAAGATGGTGAGTCATTATTGCGGTTTGCCAACTGTTGCTCGAGTCAACCTGCTTACGAACGAACATGCAGGTGATGCCTTTGATGCATAACGCAGCAGAAATACAGCTGCCAGTAAGTACGATTTTATTCTTGTGGAAATGTGGACCAATGAACAACCCGCCCGACACTAACGAATTCATCCGACTTTTTGCGACAGCTTCCGAAGTATACGCATTCGCGCATTAGTCGCCAGCAGCAAGCCAATGGTGGCATTGGATGGTCTGACGATGGCATTGCAAAATATAACGAGCTTTACGATCTTGTGGAAGTTGATCGTCAGTTGCGAGGCAACGCCTTCAATCAGGAGTTGTTGAAGGTTCACCAAAAACGGCGTCAGAAGAATAAATCATCGCACGCACCCATTGTTAACAATGAACGTGCAAAGAAGCGAAAACCTCGCGACGATCTTCGAAAGAGTCAGGCGTTCGATCGTAGACCCGAAATGACGCCATTGTAACAATGCGTCGTGTTGTGTGGCTTTAGAGAGATACAACGTTGTGTTCTGTGGTGGTTTTAGGGAATATGCATTATAATGATTCAGAAAGATGAATAGCCGTTACTATTAACAACGCATAGTTCTTTGCAGATAGATGATAATAATACACCGTAGAACGCGTCACGCCAACTCAGGAACACTTTGTCATAAATAACATCAACCTGAAAAGCAGATATCGGGTAATACGTAATCATTGAGCTAAATGTATATGCAATAATTTCACAGGACTCCGGTTGTAAATAAACGTATTCACTTGAGTCATTCTTTAATAAAGATGAAAAACTTATTCAGGAATATGCATTGCATATATCAGGATTACGTTGTTGTATACTCAGGAATACGCAAAACTGTGCGTACCTCAACACGATTTACAACAAAAATGCTAAATATATACGTTAAAAAATAGACCTCGTTCTGAAAACAAAGATTTCGGATATATTTTTATCCTACGTATCGGTGCCCTTAGATGTGGGTACCACCTAAGAAGTGCCTGGAGCCGTGAAATGGGTTTTTTTTACTCCTCGCCTCATACAAAGAAGTCACTCAATTTCAAGAAATCAATGGCACTTGCTTTGGCTGTTTTGATCTCTGATATGCAGTACAACAAAGTCTACTGGAGTGGTGAACAAACCAATTAGTAAACTGGTGTTGTAAACATCACTGGAAGTTGAGGGCTCGCAATCTTTCACCCCTTCGGGTTTTCACCCCATTGATCGCGTACCACCAATAGGGAAAAACTCTGTAGCAGTAGAAAACGAGTACAAAAAATCATAGTCGAATGGGGTGAAAAATCTCGTCAACCGATGCCTAAAAAATGTCTTAAGCTGCGTATACATTTAAATGAAGTGCCTGGAGCTGATACATAAATGCTAAAATGAGCGTCACAAGTTCAGCAACAACTTCATCAATTCTTGCACTTGTAGAAGAATGATTAATGTTCTGGATACTAGCCTAGAACATTGAAATCAAAGCATTTTTTGAGCAAGATATCTTTAGTCCACAACGGGGTGAAAGTAACGGCTCCAGGCACTTTTATGTGGTAGTAGTAGCTGCAGAGGGAAGAGGGCTGGCTGTGGTGAACGCGTTTGACGTGGCTACGTGTAGATGACGGCACATGGCGAATGGCTGGTAGAGTGGTACAGGCTGTGTGTCCAATTGTTGTGAGGTGGGAGACAGGGTGCCCAGGGAAATTGAGACAGACGATGAACGCCGAACGAAGAATTGAGTCGAATTGGTCCGAAATTGAAGCTGATCCTTGCGATCTTCTTTACGCAGATCCACGTACCAGCAGATGCCTGAAGTGGCGTGTGGGTGTGTGGGTGCATCAATCTTCCTGCTTCTCACCGATAGACAACAGATTAATTATCGTCTCTAGATTATTTCACCATGGTCAAGCTTTCTGCCGCTCTCGCTCTCGCTCTTTCCGCTTCGGCAGCAGCCTTTGCCCCACAGGCTGTCCCTGTCCAGAAGTCTGCCTTGTTTTCATGGGACCCTTTGAGCCTTGGAGAGCTCGGAACTGGGGAGTCGTTCGACACCTTCCCTACCATGTTCCCACACAAACAGTACTTGCAAGAGTCTGAGATCAAGCAAGGACGTATGTGCATGCTCGCTTGGACTGGTATCTGGGCCACTCATGAGGTAAGTACTTGTGATGCGGCGTATCCAGCTGGTGTAATTGCTGTCCACTTATCTTACCAGCGAATGCCAGGGTGGTTTGGGACTTGGCATGCACTTCCTGGTGCACCTGTGGAGCCAGATTGACCAAAGCACTCGGAGTTTTGCTTCTGAGCAGCCAGGAGTATTCGAGCTATCCTTCTTTCATCGCCATTGCGGAGGGTGAGTCTGTCGGCCACACAGGCGATAACTGGAAGGGTCTATCAACCAAGGAGCCGGGCAACTTGGGTTTTGACCCTTGGGGCTTCAAGGCTAGACTTTCCCCTGAGAAACTGGAACGCTACAAGCTCGTTGAGACCACAAACGGCCGTGCTGCCATGATCGCCATGGCATCCATGTTCGCGTTCGAGTCCATCCCAGGGTCTGTTCCACTTATGGATCTGTTCGGAGCTCAGTAGATTCCTCGGCGGAAGTCCAAAATCTTTCCAGTTATTTTCTCTTCTATGGAATGGAAATGGTGCTGACCGATGCTTTGCTGCGACCTTCAGACTCGTTCTCCGAGAATGTGCGTAACTCAGCGATTCTCTTCTCAGATACTTGTAACGAATTTATTGGCTTAAATTTTAGGTACAATACATTTGGGAAACCGGTTTGTGAACGTTGTCTCCCGAGTTGATATCGTAGTTTCAGCTTCCCCCTACGAATGTGCGCTACACGCGCGGAGTGAAGCACGAATGCAAGAGCCTCCACATGCTCAAAAGTACGAGCCCGAAGGCGATCTCCAAAGGAACCAAGTCTTCTCAGGTACCGCACCCACTTTTCTGTGTTCAAGAACTGCCGATATTAAGGCCACCACTCGAAGACTCGCGGTATTGATAAACGTATGCAATCCCAGCATGCCTGCAGCCTTCGGCCCGGCGCGTTCATCGGACGGGTTGTAATGCCCGTCTACGGCAGAAAATAAAAATGCTCCATTGAAGAGGCCGCAAATAATCCAAAGAATGCACATCAGAGACCCTTCACTGAGAGCTGCTGAAATGTAATCAAAGGACAGGCGGTGAATCACCCAGAAAGAAATTGACGCTGTCAAGTTGAGAAGCAAGACAATGTCGTAGAGGAGCAGTTGGTTGTCTTCGACCAACAGAGGGGGGAGCTTTCGTTGTTCTTTCGGTTGAAACTTCGGGAAGAACGACGACTTTTCCAACAGCTCATCGACCCACCCCTGATAATCATGTGGCGGGGTGATATTCTCGTCCGTGGCAGTTCCATCATCTGGGTCTTTCGCTTCACTCGACATGAGAAGTGGTCTCGGTCGATGAGTGTCCTTATACCCAGCGTAAGCCTTCGGAACGGCGGCGACTAGGTTGCGATGGGTCAATATCGAGTGAACTGTAAACCTCGAAAGAGAACAGGCGAATCCAGACGCCACCCCGCATGTCCAGCCAAGAATAATTGCGACCAGAAGCATAGGCCCGGCCTTTCGCTGATCTGAACGACTGCCTCTATCAGATATGGCTCTTGTCATTGTGTGCGTCGTTTCTTCAGTCAGATGCGAGTTCTAGGATGTCTGTAGTCTGTATCATATGTACATTCTAAAATCTGACCGCGAAATTCGTCATGTCTGATCTCTGTTGGCATCTGCCGGCTACAGCGGTGATTGTGAGCCTGTGAGTCGATCGTAAAAGTTCTCATCGCAGCTTCGGTGACGTGGGACGTACGACTAGTATTTCGCCTTCCGACATTCCGAATTCGGGTCGAGAGTCGAGGGTCCACAGTACAATTGTGCCGTATGTTTGTCCTTGTAGGATGGGCGTCGTAGAGGATGCAGTACACCGTATGTACGTCGATGGCGTCTTTCTTTCAACGAGATCGTAGAGAACGATCTGACATTTATTACGCTGTGCTCGGGTAGGAATAGTACTACCTAGTACCTGGTACCAGGTAATAACGAACGACAGCGGTTGCGTAACTGTAGACGGGTGCAAAGACGAAGCGACGGACGGACAGTCACTCCGCTCAATCGACGCGTTGAACTGCACAGCAAACGATAGTCACTCCTTTGGGTTGAACGGTTTCAACCATTGTCTACGAGTGTAGCGGCGCTAGTTGGAGGGACGAGCATGAACCTAGACGGGATCTTCTTACTACTTGTTCGTTGACATCGCTGCCGGCACACCGTGCGTACGAGCGTATCCGCGATCATACTATGGCACAACTGCTACAGGTCAACTTGGACAGGACGCCTCGGAACTACCGCGAACTCTACGCCACCAGAGGTCCCCAAGTTGGGGGGGGGGGCTGAAGCGGCGGGGCGAGTAGTGGCAAGTTTCTGCTTCACCTAGTGTCTACCCACCCGGGGCCATGGGGTTAACTGACCCCGTCGTTTGCCTTAATTAACCCCATCATTTTCGTACGTGTGCATGACGCTTTTCTGTACATTTTATACTACAGTCCACTGAAAAAGATGTTCCAATTGCATTCACAAAGTGAAAAGAATAATGCCCCTTATCAGTGTTCATTTGATCCATTTTCCTTTTCTTCATCTTCAGTGGAAGTCACTGATAGGAAGAAAAGCTCGATACTTGAGTTTTTCATCCCCAATCAGTCTCCGACAAAGGGATGCAATGTTGCGTGAAGTGTGGTACATGTTCTACGTATGGTCAAAACAGGTTTTAATTTTTGAAGTCCATTTTCATTCAATTATGCTATGCCTAATTGAGATATCCAACAAACATCCTGAGTGACCGATGCCCAACTACTTATCAAAGTATCTGGCATCCTCACTCTTTAAGTATTGTGTGGCAAAATCATCTTCTGACAGTTCATACAAAATCTGTCGATGTGGTGAATTTTTCGAAAAGCTTGGTATATATTCTACACGATTTCTGTCAAGAAATTGTCCGTTGAGGTTCCTCTTTCATTTCAATTATCCATTGAGAATAGTTCAAGAAGCTGGTCAGATATCCGGCATGCTGCATAACCATTAGAAGTATACTGAAGATGATGATAACCTAAGTTGTTTCAATCTTAGGAAACACACGATCTAAAAGAATTGGGACAGAAATCAATTCATCCACCGTAGACTACAGTATATATTCTACGATTGCTTCTTCTACGTAGTTTTCTTCTGATTTGATGTCTCTCTATAATTGAGTACTGTTGCTTGAATAAAGAAAATGAGGACAAGTTTCACGTTTAGAAACAACACTTCAATGTATTTGAAACACAATGGTCGCCTTACTTTTGTTTGAATTTGTCGAGAACATGATCAAAACGAAGGCCTTCACGGTGTGTCAGAATCGTGGGTTTCACGTAGCATCTGGTATTACTTCTACAGCTGGACAACATCTGAAATGACATGAAAAAATTTGAGGGTAAAGAAAATTGATGCCGAAAAACTCTTGTTTCTTGATGATAAACATTATTCAGATACTGTGCTTTGAAACCATACACATTCATAAAGTTCTTGAGCCACTGCCCAGGTTTCCAGTCCAACGGACAACTTGCAAGTAATAGCTGTTTCTGTAATGAGCAAATACAGGGTTAACTAACCCCGTCGGATGGGTACACACGAGATAGCGGGAACCGGCGAGCGACCGACTCCCGTGACGAGTCTCGAGAAGGAACGGACGTGCGTTAGCTCTCAGCAACCGGCGGTATATGGCCATCTTATGCCTCGCACATACCACGGATACAACCGGTGTGGAAGTGCAAATCCTGCATGGAATGATGCGGTATTTGGAGCTCCCTGGGGAGGGAGAGGCAACAACAATAGCCGACATAAGCATGGGACTCTTGGGTGATGTCAGAGCCGCCCAAGTCCCTGCTGTGGTCGAGATCAACAATAGGCACTTCTCCCACATTGGTGCAGCAGGAGTACGGGTGCCAACAGTGGCCACAATGCTGGACCAGATAACGGGAGCGCCACCTGGCACCATGCTAGGACCGTATGTAGCGGAGGATGCTCCGGGCTCGTGCGCCTTCGCATCACACAAGTGGTGCCCACCCAATAGTATGCAGCGAGCTTGCTGGTGCATTGCGATGCTGGGGTACCTACCATTGCGTACTATCAAGAATTGTATGGGATAATGGAGGCGGACGGGGCCCTCAAACCTCAAAGCGTGCGCGGATATCGTGGCGTGGCTAAGGGTTGCGTGTACCGCACGGGGCGGAACTGGGGAGGCAGCTGGCGGCACTACCCGCGGTATTGAATTGTTACCCAGCACTCCTACTGCTAGTACCGGAAGCCGTGAGCAACTACGTCGCAGCGAAGGTCACATCCAATCTCCCAGGGCAACTAGGAGGGAATGTGACGCAACACAACCTAGACCAGATGACAGCTGCGATGCAGCTACTCGCGGAGAATGTAGAAGGATCCGTGCAAAACGCACGCAAAGCGCGAGGCGTGGCGGAATCCTACCGGGAAACTTACCCGGTACTTCTACAATATTCTTGCCAGGTGGCGACTGTTGAGAAACTTGCCCCCCTGTAGGTACTACGGCTTGATAATGGAGCCAAAGGGAGCAACAATCTACCATTCAGCAGGAGCTCACCTGGGTTTGCATTGGGTGTGGTCTCACCACAGACTTATATTGTCCAGTGGTGACCACTGGTATCAAACAGATGTTGTCAAGCCTTAACTTTGCCGGTAATGGCCCTGACGATCTCACCGCTGGCTAGCTGCCAACCTTTCTTGGTTGTCTACATGGGAGCGCAGGATCACTACCGTGCGCTTGGCCACATCATGGTGGCCAATCAGTTGGACCAAGGGTGGCTAACGCATCCTTGTCCTCCAACATCCAAGACATCAGGGAGAACGCAAAACTACTAAGGATGCGGGATCTACACCAGGTTAGCCTTCTGTTGCAGCAGTTCGCTGTGCTGCTGACTCACGCCCTGTTTCAAGGTCCAGGCACACCCAACCCCTTTGTTCGCTGTCTGTGGCTCCTCTCCTGCGCCTTTCACGAACGGCTGCTATTTGGGGCAGCACCAAGCGCTCATGGGCACACCATGATGGGCAGAGGTATACCCCACACACGTGCTCAGACACGTGCAGGTCACCGTGCACGAGTATCTGCAGGTGCTGCAGTTGGGCGGGGGCGGTTGTGCCATTGCGGTGTCGGCACCAGAGTTGCCAGATTTCCACAAACTGCTGCGAGACTTGTAATGGGGCTCATTCCACATGTCGGCGTCGTGGCTGCCACTTCCGGCCTCAGCGACGGTCGAACCGCCACCAGGGGGTCCAACTCTGCACGGTGCAGTCTCTGTATAGTACAAGGCAGGGATTATCAAAGCTGATTGCGGAAAGCATTCAACTGGCAGGTGGGGTATGACCTTCAACAAAGAGGTGTATCAATGCTATCAGCAATGCTGAGACAGTGGACACGACATATCTCTTCACGGCGAAGATAAATAATCAAACACAAAACCATAAACGTAAACGTGAACTAATTATAAGGGTTAGCACCACGCAGCGGCCGGTAGGCCGCTGCTGTGTACCCTCTTCCAGCGGTTGCCCGCGAGAATGTGTTATCTTTAAAGAGTCCTCATTGTATGCGAAAATAATTTGTGAGGAGTCTGGTGCGTACCATCCTTCGTCAGTTCGGCAGACGATTGTTTAACCTTACGTAGCCACCTGCGACGTGTAGCTGGTTTCGCAGCCAATATAACAGGTAGAGGACGGTTACAGTAATGTTGATCGCCAGTGCGCAGTAGATGTGGTCTACTGTGATAGTAGTGAATCTCCGCTGACTCGGCTGATCGAATACTATCCAAAGTCTGATCGGCATTAGGTGAGTGGAGGACTTCTTTCCGCGAAAGCCATAAGCGTCGAATGTGGGAGCTGAGTGCGCATACAATCTGCTTCATACGCTTTGCCCCCTTGATGTGGTCCCTGCCGGTATGGTCCATGTGATATTGAGCGAGGATGCCCCACTGCTTGGCAAGATATCCTTTCATTGAATGTGGCCATCCTATTGAGTTTTGAGTCGCCATCGCCTCGCGGATCATATCCTGGAAATGGGAGGGGTATCGAGACGTTAGAGGAGAATACTGTGTCGCACTGCGTGAGAAATGACTGAAGCCGTCTGCCAAGCGATATCGTACAGGATGGACGTCATCAGCAACCAGGATGTCTGACCGAAGGGTATTGAGGCTTGTCTGAAAGGACGGGTTTAATGAGCAGCGCATAAAATGATGTTGCGTTTCCTCCTCAGCCCGGCAGCATGGACAGCGTTTCAGCGATTCATCTTTCACATTTGCTTCTCGATATCTTCGTTCCCCCCAGAGGAAGTTGGCCATGGATAAGTTTGAAGTGTTGGCTCCGGATCGTTGGTTTCAGCCTTTTAAAATGGTTCCCGAAAGTGTGGAAATCGATGGCGTCCCAAGTCGAGTTGTCCCAACCGTTTAAGTGCTGTACGTAATTCCGGTAGTGGTATCCATTGATGTGAAACCGGGCACAGTCGTCATATTGGCTTGTGATTGGTACTCCATTTATAAAGACCGAAACCTGTTGATCCGTTCTATGGTCGAGCATCTCTTTTGCTCGAAGCCGACCACGTTGACGATAACGCGTCGCCAAAAAATCGGCGTCGATATTCAGACGCGCAGCGAGGGGGTAGTTTATCATATGCGATATTGGCGTCTTGATGCGACCTGACCCACTTCGGTTTAAAGGGTCGCCGAAGGTGACGGCGGCACGAAGATCAAACACGAAACCACCGGATTTCCAGTGCTTTGATGAGTTCGATGAAAAGTCAGACTAGGACACATAACAACAAAACAGCACAGCCGTCAACTTGGAAAACATTACTAGGACATCTGAGAATATGTAGTATTAATTGATGAAAAATAATATTTTTTTGCTGCAACAAAGGTTTAAAATCACCATATGTAGAAGGTGCATATGTGGAAATAATGATCAAAATTATGACTGCATTCCGATGTATACTAATGTATGCCTTGCTGTTCTTGCATTGCAGTTTGATGAGATTTTGATAAATGAAGTGCAACATATTTTTCCTCAGAGTGACAGCATAAAAGCTCAGATTCCATTGAAGCATCCTCTGCATTACTTCATGAAGTATTGCAGTGCACAATAAAAGCTATTTACTCTCAGTGCATACCGAGCTATTTGGTTCCTCAGCAATGCTGGGAAACTTGTACATTTGTCCGGCTCTTATTTTGCTTGAAAATACCTCTCTAGCCCTTAGATGCTATTCTGGATGTCACCAGAGAATAGTACACACCATTATGACCCTATCCTACTGGCTCCACCACACACACAAAAATGTAAGACAACAAGACAGTTGCTGAGGAGCTTCAATCTGCTGATCTTTACCAATGCAACATTAGCTAAGCAAGCACTACCAATATTGATAGAACTGCAACAGATTGCAAATGTTGATCTCAGAGTTGAGCAGAAAAGCGATAACTTTTTGACTGGTCAGCCAAAGGTCCCCTTCAAGTTTGGTGTGAGTGATCACATGGATCAATACCAACCAAATAGACAAAAACTATGGATATTCCAAAAGATAATGAGGATGGTGGCATTATTGAAGGAGAAGAGAATTAGTGCTTGAAGTATTTGATGGCTTGTTGCCTTGATTTTGCTGGAGAGATGACATCATTGCAGCATGTTGGCATACGCTTGGTGTCTCTGTTCTGATAGCTCTGAAGACCCATGTCATAATGGCTGGAGAAGGAATCAAGTTTATCTGGGGGATAGCAAAGGCGCATACCACAGAATGCCACTGAATTCTAAAATGGGAAGGGCATCTATCCAGGTGTTAGTGAAAGAATGTACAAGCAGAGATGTCCTCACAACAGAGACTGCATGAAAGCTCTCATAGCGAGCATGAGCATACATCTGTGCGCGTACTTCACATAACACCAACTCAAGCAGCCTCACCTTGCATCTCATTGAACATCTCATGAAAGTGATGGTGAATAGCTTTGTGTCACCTGCAATGGAGGATGTTGTTGTGCGCATTAGACCATGACGAAACGAAAGCAAGATGAACTAGAGATCAGGATTTCAGGTTCCACTAAAATTTTAAAGTACGAAGTCTACGAGCACCAACGATACGCGATGGTAGCACAACGATGCACAGTGTACGAAGTACGAATTATACTAAGTACAGTACGAGAGCTCTTACAGTACTGCAGTACACGGTTTCATGCGAGAGTGCAGATTAAGAAAGCACCAGGTACTCTAGTACTAGCTACCAGGTAGTACTTGTACCGGTACACTGGGGTGGGGTTATGCTTTACGCTATTGGCGGTAAAGAAATTCAGTTAAATCCACGACGATAGGTTGAGTTTCGTCACTTTGAGATGTCGCGGCCTGCGGCTGCGATGTTCC
>JAKSYS010000627.1:0-36832 GCA_022925895.1 Fragilaria crotonensis | reverse complement strand
TCACTTTGTCAGTGCATATTTCATTCTTGCTACTGTGCAATCGTCTAATCGCGCACAGTCTACTATCTACAGTCGTTGACATGCATGACGCATGTGCAACTCCGACTAGTTTAGCTTAAGGCCGATGTACTCCATCGGCTCACAACTTTAACTTAGCCTAAAACTATTACCTCCACTGCATTCTTGCCGGTCTACGATCGTAAGGGTGAAGAGGTACAGTTGTTGCTTCGTCCCCATCTATAACTCACGACATCACTATCACCGACACCCTCGCCACTGCGTACCTCGTCGGATATCGCCGCTCTTCCGTTCATTGTGCTGTCGTGTTCTCCCTCTTCTGTTTCTGACGGTCTCGCACTAACTCGACTCCCAAGCGAGCCAACGTATGTGAAGCTGCCGTACTAGAGAGGGTCTCACAGGTTATGAGCCCAAACGTATACGATTGAATTCTGCGCCACTCCGAATAAGTCTGCGTTCTCGTGTTCTTTGTGTCGTACGATACCAAGAACCACGTTACCACTCCGATTCGGAATCATCCATCCAGGACCGCATATTTCTGAAGACCTGATATTAACATGTCAGACGCAGGGGCTCCGGCACGATGATGACTGTCTCGTTGTCACCATCGACATTGTGGACTGCCCAATGGCGGAAATCCCACTCACAGAAGTCTTCAACGTCCTTACGAAGACACTTCTTGACAACTACCACGACGTGATCCGCGATTCGGTCCTCCAACAACTCCAAGATACCACCTGGCTCTCGGAGGATTTGATACCTTTGCTGACGGACTCTGGTTTCGGCATGTATCACGCCCGTGATCGCAATCACATCATCTCGTTGCGAAAGCCTGCATTGCAGCGCTTGATCAACCAGCGCCTCAAAGATCGCTCGTCCTTCGGACCTCGTCCATGTCCCTGTCCTGATCCGTTTTCTTATGTCTGCGATCGACATTCCGAAACCACCAGGATCCTCGGTTGCTTCCGATAGCGTACACGAGAGCCGTTCCCGGCACTCCCGACGAGGAGGGCCGCCATCGGTAATCGACACATCCGTACATGTCGACACGCCACCTGTTCCCGCTACCACGGAAGAAGATCATCCCCCCGCCAAGTGTCAACGTCGATACTAGCGACGATCCTGTCATCACCGTCCCGACCTTTCGAGGACAACCGGTCGATACCCGACCCACCGGTGGCCACGGGCCACCAATGGCCGCTGATCGCTTTCAGAGTCCACCCGACGCGGTCCCGCCTCGCCCGTTATTCAATTCCGCAGCGACAAATCGTACGGGAACGTTGACCCGTACGCCTACTCGCATGCACCCTTTTTCAGCCGAAGTGACCTTCGGTGCCGAATCTTTTGAAGATTACATGTGCCAATTCATGTGTGGCGAGGTAAAGTTCAAAGACTTCCGAAAAGCGAGCATTCCAAAATTCGATTCGTCCAAAAACGATTCATTCGTTCATTGGTACAAATTATTTTGCTCCACTTGCCTTCAATGGGGAGTGTGGTGCCCACCATATGAATCGGCACAAGAGGATTCGATTCATGGAAAATGGTGGCTTTGGCTTCCTGCGTCCGTCCGCGAGAAGGACTCATTCATGTCGGGGTTAATCTACACCGCCCTCACTCAAGAATCAACCTTCCCGAATGGTTCACGAGAACAGAGCGCCGTTGAAGGCTGCCCTCCCCAAGCAGGATATCACGTGGTGTATTCATTGTTCCGCCTACATCATCCCCTTCTCCATTCAGTGTTCTCAACTGCTAGCGAAATCCCTCGCCAGCGTCGTACCGAACCATTCAGTTTGTACATCCGTCGGCTTCAAGACTTCATGGTGCGCGAGCGTCAAGCCACTCGCACGTACACCGAATCAGAGGCTCTCGACCTTTCGGTCCGCAATCTGACGTCCGAATGGCGTCCCGAGATCCGACGTTTAGTCGAACGCGATAAGCGCACTGGACACGATGGTGCGCTTCCGTTCAAACTCTCGTTGGCGCAACTCGCAACGACGTTCGTCGAGTATGCATCCGAAATCGGCCGCGACCCACCGTCCTCGCAGCAGTCGTCAACGGGAAGGACGCCGACGTCCATCATCCGACGCATTGAAACCGCGTCGCCTGACTTCTCGTCGTCCATGTCCGAAGCGACCCTCGACGACGAGGAGATCAACCTGATGGTTCGCGCCATTTCCCAGAACCAAGATGCATCTTCTGTTTGTCTTGGTTGCCATTTGCCAGGTCATAAATTGGAGGACTGCAATCGCTTCGTTGACTACATTGTCGCCGAAGGGTTGGCACAACGCAATCCTCAGCTCAAGGCGCAGATCGCGAACTCGCACAAGCAGTTTCGCAGCCGCCTGAACTCGGCCAATACCCGTGGTCGCCCACCGCCTCCCACCAACCGGACCATGCGTCGCATCTTGGAACATGAGCCGGCCGGCGTTGAGGTCCCTGCCACCGAAGACAAGGACGACGACGAGGATGAAGACGAATTAGTTGGCTTCCAACAAAATTCCTCCGCGTCACCGCTGCTGAAGAAGTCGACTTTGAGGCATGTTTCGACGTCCCCAGCACCAACTCCATCACCATCCCTGTCGCTGATGCAAATCCTGCACTTCCAGCGTCAGAGACAATTCACATCGACGACGTTCTTCCCGAACCTATCCTACTTCGTCGACTGGCTGAAACGTATGATCGCGAACGTCAACTCTCGTTCGCGCATGCCGACAACGGATCGATGGCATGCACTGCCAACGATCGCAAGCTTCTCTTTGCCTACCGCCCTCTCAGTCGCACCAACGTCCGCCTCTTTGACGCCGGTCACCATGCGCATCAACCTATCGGTGTCGGCTTCCTGTGCGTGCCGGTTGATAATCGTGGAAATGCCGGAGGCCCATCGTCCGTATTCATTCGGACATATTACACTCACAATTCCAGGCATCATCATTTCCCATGCAGCTATTTCAAAGCAGCTCGGTACCGATGGCTACCACATGTCAAGCTTCTCTGAAAACATCGGACACATTCACTTTCCGCACCGCCTTCGTCGCTCGCAAGATATACACATCATCTTGCAACCGACGGCAAGCCGCGGCGGCTTGACGTTCACTGAGGCCTTGATTGCCCGACAGCTGAGGCCCATTTAGCGCCGCTACCATCGGACCAAGTCGTTCGGAAACTGTGCACCGAACATGCACCAGTCACCGCAGCAACAATTCTTGATCCCATCGATGGTATGACCTGCGATGCCTGTCATTCTCCACCTGCCCCGAATTCTAATGTGCTGCCCGCTTCACCCGACGGCAACGCAAGACCTTACGTTTTGGACAAGGAATGGCTCCGGCGGGTCTCGATTTCATTGTCCCCGTCAATATCGACACAGACCGCTTAAGCCACGAAGGCCATCGCTCAGAAGATCTCCTCGCTCAACGTCCAACGATCCTGGACGGTGACGTTCATTTCCGGAACTCTCTTCGCCTTTATGCACGGATGCATATGCCGTGCGCTCCCTGAGTCGTACGGCTCTGCGAATGTTGTGGCACCAACGGCTTGGGCACATCAATTTTCGTCGTCTGTCGGAGATGCATCGTTTTGTAAAGGGATGCCGCAATTCCAGATTCCAACCGAACTTGAAGGATGTCCCATCTGTCTTGCTGCCAAACTCCGCAAAGCACCAAAAGGAATCGAAACCACAATGAGAGCGACAACGTGTAACCAAGGATTGTCGATCGATTTTGGCTTCATGGTCCAGAAGAGCCGGGACTCAGTTCGACACAACACCTCGTCGGCCTCAACGGAGAGACTTGTTATGTCCTTCTTACTGATCACTTCAGTGGTCGAATCTTCGGTCGCGCCTTCGCAACGAAAGCACCTCCCATCGATTGGATCAACAGCTGGCTTGCAAGCAACTCCCGCAATGTCCCGACAAGTATGTTCGCATGGATGGAGGTGGTGAGCTCGGAAAGTGCCGCGACATCCATCGCACCTTCGCAAACTTTGGATATGCCGTGGAACTGACCGGTCCGGATTCGTCGCATCAGAATGGACCTGGAGGCGTCCACATCAGACGATCGGCGATGCTCTTCGCACCATGCTTTCCGGTGCGAATCTCCAGCCCAACTTCTGGCCGTATGCATTCTACCACTACATTCGCTTGTATAACTTCGTCCCCACGGCGATCGACCTACAAGCCCATACGAGATGTGTGGTGCCCTCTCCCAAATCTGGCAAAGCTACGGACCTTTGGATGTCGGATCCACGTTCGTCCAACGACTGCTCGATACGGTCGCGTCGTTCCGAACTCCCGCCTCGGTATTTTCTCGGGTACTCGCGCTCCTGAAGGTCATGTATTACTTCGACCTTGGCAGCTCGACCGTCAAAACCGCCACCCATGCGCGTTTCGACGAGGGCATGAACGATCTAGATGAACCGCCTCCTAATGTGAAGCTCCTCCGGAACCTTGCCGATGACGGCGTCGTCGGTCCGGACCGTCTGGATCTCCCAGCCTTCAACCTGGAAGTCTCTGATGACCCATTCGAACGCCTTGACGAACTGTCCCCGTCCATCACCTGTGAGCATCCCTGCCTCGGTTTCGAAATCATGGAGTGTCACATTCGGAGACGAGGGTATGTTTCCGGTGTTGTTGCAAATACCACGGCCTCGCGGATCCGAAATGTTCGCCGTAAATACATCGGCGCCTTCGTTGTATCCATTAATGACGTCGCCGTGTTCACTGCGGCATCTATCTTGGACGCACTTCGTGTTGTGGCCGCATCGGACGAGCAAACGTTCAAGATTGTTTTCGCACCGGACCGATATATCCCAGTTGTCGATCGGCATCTTGACCAGCCGATTCATCTATCTGTGGAACAATTGCGTACAGTCTCTGCCATCCGGTCCTCCTCCCCGCAACCGAACCTGCCTGACGGCGGTATCGCATGCAACGAAGACAGCACCATCGATGATGACCATGTTCAGTTGCTCCTTCGCTCCCTGAATACAACGACGCATGGGACTCCGGAAGAACAAAGCCTGGAGCTTCACTCGACGTAAGCTCCGACGCCTCCCAAACTGGAAAGAATGGCAAGACGCCGAATTCAAGCAGCTTGATTCGATGGCCAAACAAGAAATGTATGGCGCCCTGTTCCTGCTCCCAGAGATGCTATTGTGCTCCGGCAACATTGGAACTACGCCATCAAAGGCGACGGTTCTCGGAAAGCAAGAAACTGCTGCGATGGATCCCCTCGCGCAGCTCCACAGCTCAAGTTGGCTAACACCTATTCTAGCTGCATCGAACAACCTTGTATGCGCCTTTTCTTTGCTCTGTGTGCTCATGAGGGTTATGTCAGTCTGAAAGTGGACGCGACGAACGCGTATGCGAACTCGCCGCCACCAAATCAGCCCACGTTCGTGGTCATCGATGATCAATACGCCGACTGGTATCTCGCTCGTCACGGTACGGTCGTCTCTCGAAATGGTGCTCCTGTTCAACATGCTCAAGGCCATCCAGAATCCGGAGCGCTTTGGGAAAAGTTCGTGAACTCTGTCATCGCTCGTCACGGTTTCACTTCGACCACCCACGAGCGCAGTCTCTATCAAGGAACTTACAAGGGACACCGAATGCTTATATGTCGCCAAGTTGACGATATGGCCATCGGATGTGTGAACGTTGACGCCATCAAAGACCTTGTTCGTGTCATTTGCGCCGAAGACGGCATCGATCTCCGCGACGAAGGTATCCTGAATTCGTTCAATGGTGTCGACGTCGACCAACGCGACCGATACATCAAGATCACGTGTGAAACATACATTGATAAATTGCTGGCGCACTATGGTTGGTCGTCATCCGGATCACGAGAGACGGACGAGAAACCCATCGAGCCACTTGCCGCATCGACAACACAACAAATGTTTGACGACTACGCTAATGCACCTCGTGACGGAACCGCAGAATATTATGATCTTGAAACGGCTGCTGGGTTTTCGTATCGAAGTGTCTTGGGAGCGTTGATTTACGCCTATGTGGTTGCTCGACCGGACATCGGATACGCGGTCACGACACTTGCCCGTTTCTCCGATCACCCGGCAAAGGTGCACTACGACGCATTACGTCGTGTCGCACGGTACCTACGAATGACGAAAAATTGGGGTTTGTTCTATTGGAGAAACGTGCTTCTCATCACTTCCGCCTGGCGACTTCAAGATTCTCATTCGGACTCGTCCTCCCTGATTTCCCGCAAGTTCAATCCTCGACCGAACTTGCTGGTTACGTCGACGCAGCCCATGCAACGGACCTTGTCACGCGTCGTTCTATTACCGGGCTCGTCTTCATGTTCTGCGGTGGCCCTCTGGCTTACAAGTCAAAGATTCAATCGACCGTTTCCACAAGCTCCACCGAAGCAGAGTTCCTTGCAGCTGTCCATGCCGCCAAGATTGCCAAGTACCTCCGATCGATCCTTTCAGAACTTGGGTACGCACAACTCGGCCCAACTACGTTGTTCGAAGACAACGCTGCCGCCATCTTGATGGTTAATGCGAGTCGTCCCACGCCGCGCGCTCGTCATATCGACATCCAGCATTTTGCCCTCCAAGAATGGAAGGCAGCGAATGAGATTGTTCTTTCTCACATTCCTGGTGTCGTCAACTCCGCGGATTCCTGACGAAATCGCTTGGGCCCACGCTTCATCATCGTCATGTTCGCCGCCTCATGGGTCACTATGGTGCCCGTGGATACCCGGCCCCCTGAAGTTCTTATCCTTCAAGATACACTTCTGTTGCTCATTGCATGCTATGGCTTACAATGGGGAGTGTGTCAGTGCATATTTCATTCTTGCTACTGTGCAATCGTCTAATCGCGCACAGTCTACTATCTACAGTCGCTGACATGCATGACGCATGTGCAACTCCGACTAGTTTAGCTTAAGGCCGATGTACTCCATCGGCTCACAACTTTAACTTAGCCTAAAACTATTACCTCCACTGCATTCTTGCCGGTCTACGATCGTAAGGGTGAAGAGGTACAGTTGTTGCTTCGTCCCCATCTATAACTCACGACATCACTATCACCGACACCCTCGCCACTGCGTACCTCGTCGGATATCGCCGCTCTTCCGTTCATTGTGCTGTCGTGTTCTCCCTCTTCTGTTTCTGACGGTCTCGCACTAACTCGACTCCCAAGCGAGCCAACGTATGTGAAGCTGCCGTACTAGAGAGGGTCTCACACACTTTCTCTCCCTTTGGCCTATCCTGTCAGCAATGTACAAACAATTTCACTATTCAGTTGGATACAAGATGCATCTCCCGTCATCTGAAAAAACATGGTATGGACAGCAGCATTGCTACTGCTCGTTCTCTTTTCAACACATTCCAAAAAGAACTTGAAGTTGTGAAGGCGTCTGGCACAATGGACCAATACCAAAGTGATATGAAAACTTACAGTGGTTATTCCTGCCTCTGCGGTCAAAATTTCAATTCAAGAAAGGATAGTGCACGTCGACATTGCACAAGGTCAGGTTGTGATCCTTCTAGATTGCTGAAGGTCAACCTCATCAAGCTCTGTTGTGGTTGATATGTATCAGAATCTCAAGTTAAGTTTTTTTTTGAGGATCAACCACCGCGTATCAGGAGCAATTCGATTACTGCCAGGCAAGAGCGGCTTTGCTTCCTTCCTTCCACCAAGGGAAAAGCAAGATCATACGTACACTCACATGTACACCCCATCATTGCTGGTTGTGCTCGTCCACAAGACTTTGAAAGAAAGATTAAAATGACTTCATTTCTATCCATTCTCCACCGAGTCAAACTCTTGAGTCAGTTCTGATCAAAATTCATAACAAGCTGAAAATTGGCTATTAAATTTTGCACAGAAGAATATTTTGATGGTGCCAGGGAATCTCCGAGCTGGACTTCAAAATTTTGATCGTGGTGAAGTCAATGATGTTTCACAAGGAAAGACCTATACAATGCAGCATGATCAACCAGCTTACTACCTGAATTGAAGAAGCTTCTATCCTATTCGTTCCGCAAGGGCCTATTTGCATCAAGGGTTTTGATGAAAGTGATCAATTTGCAGTTGCATATTTTTGAAGGATTTTTTGCTTGAAGTTCCACCATCAGTTGCCACGCCCCTTTGTGGTGGAATTCTGTCTCATGTTTCCTTTTCGTGTATCCGCTCAGGAATCAAAAATCTCTCTGATATCCTGTGACACGGTGTCGTCTTTATTCGCCAAGGTAGCATCGCTTCTGAAAGCAGCAGCATGCTCCGTCATCTGTTCTTTTCAGAGCAGTCATCCACTCATTCTGGAGATTTGCTTGTGTCATCTGTTCGCAAGGCTCCCGTACTACATATTCTTTCACCAATGGTTCGACAAATAAGAAATGCACGAACGACTACCAAAAGGCAAAACACCAGTTGACTCAGGTGGAAATATCATTGTTGACCAACACGCATTTCCATACGACATCTGGTCACGCATAGTTCCCACAGCTGTCACCTTGATGCGTGAGTCATTAACTCATTTGGCTGATGGTTCCTGGTGGGAGCCTGTGGTTGATCCATCAACATTTATCAGAATCCGTGTCGATGATGACACGGCAGACATTTCATTGCTCGATGTCACTCCCTGTTGGAATGTTGGACTTTCTTTCCTTGTTGATCAGTTGGATTGTTTTATGGCACTGTTGAAGATGGCATTTCATGGTTTTGGAGGAGGATCCGCAAGGATGAGAGAGTTGACAGAACCGACTATGTTCCACTGCGTGTACAGCAATGATGCTGTTTATTACTCCATGACGTCACTGAAGGGTTTTAACAGTTCTTCTCGTCGTCGGTTCAAGAAAGTCGAGCGAAACTCCCTCTGTTATCACTCGATACTTTTTGTTGTACCGATCTCTCGTCAATGCGAATGTAAATCTTTTTGAGCAATCCGATTCCCTTTTGATTTTCCAAAGCGGAGAACACCTTCAAATTTTGGTGTTCCAAATGTGATCAGGAATATTTTCAATTTGGATTCATCACCCGATATGCGGCAGATTCGTCAGTTTTGGGCTTGTGTATCGAATTTCGTTACTGGTGATGATGAGGATGGAAAGGCGTTTTTGACGTCCACGGCAAGCTCTGTGGCGGCATCAAAAATGGGGCACTCCAAGATGACACATGGTGTTGCTTATTCAAGCAAACGACTTCGGGCTGAGGAATCACACTTCAATGCTTATCACTTCGCCATCGGGGACATACGAGATGTCAAAAATCCAATTGTGCAAACTCATTGGGTGATATTCGGATGGCAATGTCACTTCGGTACCGAAGGCTATTTCATCAGATGGTCACAACTATCTTTCATCTCAACAGAAGGAACTTGTTGAGTTTGGATATGGTTGTCACGATGACTCAATGCAGAACAACAGCATTGCTTTGGACTTCTTCCCTGGTGAAGGAAAATTGAAGTTTTCATTATTCCCACCATTGCAAGACGGATCGGCAATCAAAGCAAAATGATAATTCATGTGTCGCCCTATAATTTTTGGCCTCTACCAATCAATAATGCAACCACTGCTTTTGACAAAGTCGGCTTTGGAACAAGCATTTCCACTGCATCTTCACTGGCGGGGACATCAATGTTGGATTGTTACCCGATGAGCTTTCCAACAAGGAGGATCTCCCAAACATTCCTTTCTCAGCCTGGACGCTCTCTTCAACTTGTTCACGTTTCATTTTGAAACATTCAAGTCGTGGATTGACGTCATGGATAAGATTGTTATTGATGAGGTCCATACTTTTCTTACAGAATTAAGCTTTCGGGAGAAGTATCAGGTTTATTGGAGACTTGCTGTTCTTGGGATTCCGATTGTGGCATTGAGTGGATCAGTCCCTTTGTTCATTCTTTCTAAATTTGCAATGCGACTTTGTTTGTCTCGTGACAAACAGATGAATGACATCAAGATTATTCACGGCGGGTCCTTTTTGGACATTTTCCTCATGGATTCCGAATCAAATTTTCAGTCACACCGAGATACATATACCAAGTTGCCAGTTTTGCTATTCATCGTGTGCATGAGGTGTGGGAGCAGTTCATATCTTTGTTGTTGACAAGTGTGATGGAGAACTTCTTGAACAGCGCATTACATCCAAATCTGTAAATTGTGTCTTCGTATCGTCTGATACCCCCGCAGAAGATTTGAAGGCTGTTGCTAAAAAATGGGGCATGGGTGGATTCGACATCCTGATATCAACCTCGATTGAGTTAGTTGGGAATGAAAACCCTGCTTGCCGATTCGTTGCTTGCGCGGGTGAATAAAACCTACCGTTACTACTGGAAATCCATCATTGTGGGGCAGCATGGCATTAGTGATTAGGATAGAACAAGATTATAAACTAAGTCCGGAGAAACCCCACTTGGTCTGGCCGTAGCCCAATATGACGCAGACACAGTAGAATTCGTTCAGTCCCCGCGAGCAAAATACCGATCCATCGGTGATTCGCTCGTCCCCGGATTCGTACTCCTCACAAAACACCAAATATCACGTAACACCAGAGGCCGTTCGGACATCCATTACCGAATAGTATTAGCCCATCCACACCTACGCTCGTAGGCCAAGGCCAGCCACCTGCTTCGCAGGCCAAAAGCCATCCCATTACCATAGGATGCGTTGCGATAAATCCCGAAGTTTCGGTCCTGCCAAGAGCTTCGTAAAGATATCTGCCAGGTTCGTCTCACCATCTTCTTTAGCAATTCGCACAGTCCCCGCAGCTTGAGCCTCACGAGTCCGATGATATGCAATCGCCTGATGTTTCTTTTTCAAGGTTGACTCCGGCCTGGTAGAATTCTTGACGACCGCTTCATTATCACAGAAAACATTGCACGGATCCTCAACCGGAACACCCATCATCCTTAACTTGTACCGCAACCCTTCAATTAACTCAACCGCAATCTTCATGGCGATGAACTCCGAGCCAAACGTGGAGGATTCCACCGTGTTCTGCCGCTTGGAGTACCAAATGATTGGCGCACGATTGATATAAAGGATCACACCAGTATGCGACCGACGCGTCAACTGACAACCTGCATGATCAGCGTCGACAAAACAAGTCATCATAACTGGCTTCCCTCGCGGTTCAGGCATGTTCTCCGGTATCGCTTCCTTCGCATCGGGGGTAGTACTTCGACCAATCCTGTGTGGCAAACCGTCGCGGGTCGTAGCTCGGCTCTGTGTCATCAAACACCATCGTTGATCGGTCATACTGTTTCAGATATGCAAAGACATGGAACAACTGCTGAAGATGGCCCTCCCTGGCAGACACAAGATATCGTGACATCAGAGAAACCGGCATCAGGATGTCCACTCGCCCAAGTTCACAGATCCACCTTAAGACGCCGACCAACCCTTGGTAGTAATTGAGCCGCTGTGCATCCAACTCCGCCGTCTGATCCAACTCTGGTCGATACCCCCTGACTTAATGGAGTCGTGGTGCGTTTCGGCAACCCCAACCCCACGTTCTCCAACTCTGTCTCAACATCCTTGACAGCCCTCGCCACATACTTGGATGAAGACATGGCCCACCTGATCTTTCCCGGCTCGTCCGACTCGGGAATCTTGAACTGCTTGATCTCAGCCCCAAGATATACGTCAGGCGCCTTCACGCTCCCATCCTTTAGCTTGTAAACCTTCGACAAAGCGTCCATCACATTCTTCGGATTAGTATCGAGGCAGAGGATGTCATCAACGTACGCCAGAACATAGCTGTAGAACTTGGTTCCATCGGCCTTCGTCGCGGCCTTCATCCACACGTCCGGGTCCGCCTTACAACTCTTGTAGCCCATATCCCGCAGCGACGCAGCAAGGTGGTCCCTGAATCGTGCTCCCGACGACTTCATTCCATAAAGTGCACGCACTATCTTCGCTGGTCGTCCTCTTAAATCGGGTGGGAACTCCAACCCAGCAACGACATATAACCTCTCCTCAGTCGGCGCCGAGAGATAGGCATTCTGGATGTCGGCCGCCAAGATATCGAGCCCATTCAAAGCCGCAAGAGTGAAAGCGATACGAACGCTGTCGCGTGAGACGACACTCGAGAAGGTCATTTCCTTCGGCACATCATGCTTCGCGCCATTCAGGACCAATCGCGCCTTCCTCGTCAGATCAAACTTGATGTCGAATATCATGTGACATGTCGCTTTTGCAAATCCAACCGGCGGGTTTGGGTCGTCGCTGAACTCAAATGCAATCATCACATTTCTCATCTCCTTTTCAATGGCATCACGCCAAAGGTAGTCCCCGTTCTGCGATCAATCGCAAGCGCCTCGGCCACAGTCTTCGGCAGTTCCACGCCATACTTGTGCGACCTCAGCCAATACTTGGTGGACTTTACCTTCTTGATTACACGATCCCGGCGGCGTAGCACATCGCGAACCCACCAAGCAAATGCAGGTTCCTCTGCGATCTTGTTGGCAACCGCATACTCCGCCACCTCAACGGGGTTCGCTTCTTTCAAGTCCTTCAACGGAATCCAATCCGAAGTACCATCCTTCCAAGAGACCAAGAGTTTCCAACCCCTCGTCGTCAGCTTGGGACGACGCTGCCCATGACGGTTCTCAATGAAACCGTCGTCCTTTGACAGGGCCGATCCATCTTTCTTGTGGTCGGTGATCTCTTGCAAATGGCAAAGTGGCGACCCTCGTCGTCCACCTGTGAATACAAGTTTTCGGCAATCACATTCGCGGCATACGTCGCAGTCGATCCGTCCGGAAACTCAACCTGGTACTCCCGGGTGTCCAAGATAGGATTCGAGTGCCGCATGCCAAGTGGATTACCGTCTCTTCCGTGCATCCGACCAATGACCTTTGCGCGTACCACGTCTTCGCCACGTGGCAGAAGCACGCTTGCCGAGATGTATTCGTCCATCGACTCAGGCGTGTAGTCGTCTGCATCCTTCCTGGTTGACTCAGGTTCGAGGGTTCGAGATCGTCATCCGCATCCCGTTCCGCCTCCTGAACTTCTTCGATCGAGGAACAACCCGTCGAAGTCGTCGTCAACCTCTGATTGGCGCTTACTGTCGCCGATCTTGTCTTGCACCTCTTCGTCGAAGCGTTCCTTTGCCTCAATCGTGTGCTGCATCCGCTCGATCTCGTCCCCGATCAGAAAGACCGTTGACCTTGCGATCGGACGGCAGGAGATTGGCAATACCCAATGGCAGTTGCCGCTCCCAATCCCTCTTGCCGGTCCCAACCAACGACCAAGCTTCACCTCTCCGTCATGATCCATGTAATGTACCCATTGGTACCAACTGAACTGGACGTACATCGAGATGTCGGGCGTGTCACCATCCACCCTTTCCGCCGGAACACGACCATTCAGAACCGGCGTATCGTGCGCCGTCAGTCGCCTTGTTCCGGCATACCATTCGCCGCAGAAGCACCAAGTTCGCTTTGGTGATCCTTCGGCTTGCATGAACCGACGAATTCCACGCTTGATAGCACGAATGGAACTCTCCGCCTTGTTTTGCCACGGGCTATACGGCTCCGTCAGAGTTTGGCGGATCTGGTAGTCGCGGACGACGTCCTGCCAGTGCCTAGTTCTCTGCTCCAAGGCGCCATCCGAAATCAGCCAACCCGGTACCCCAGACTCTTGGATGAAACCGAGAAGTCCCCGGGAGGCGTCCGCCTTCGTCTTCAAAGGGTAGAACTCGTCGTACCCGTACCCATCTGTGAAGACCTGGGCACAAGTGTATCCACGCAATGACGTCGTCGGAGAAAACATCGTATCGGTGTAGAATTTCCCCGACAACCTTGGATAACGTATCGCCTGCTGCCTCGTCTTGAATCGCCGCGACACTGGATGCACGTACTTCCTTACTCCGACTTGCGTCGTAACCTCCAGCGTTCGCTTTGCAGTCTCCAATCCCAATCCCCAACGTTTCGCCAGGACCTCCTTCGTGATAACGGAATCAGGTGACGACGTCGCCACTGCATAGAGCTCGTGTTCCAAACCAATCATGCAGATCCCATCTCCTCTCAAGTCACCGCCTGAGACTTGCACCATTTCTTCGAGTCGCTCCGCTAGTAATCCATCGTCTGCACTTGCGACAGCCAAAATTTCCCTCGGAGTCATCAAACTCATCACTTCGTGCAGGTTTCCCCGCGTTCCTGTCCCCGAAAGCTGCATCGTGGTGCTGACCATAGAAACGTTGAAGTCGGTTCGCTCGCGGAGTTGGGTCTCAGCCTGACGAAAGTGTGGTGATCTAGGATCCCACGCCGCATCAGACGTCATTTCCAGCCGCGTACAGTTGGCGATCTCATCGTCAGTTGGTCTTCTCGAAGTAAAATACGAGACCACGCCCTCCATCTCCAAGGGAATCCTCAGCTTCGAATCCGGGAAGGATATATCGTGAGGTGAGTCAGCATCAAATTGCTGAGGAGTATCACAAACAGCCCAAAAGCTCTTAGTTGATTGGGACAAAGGAGTGAAACAGGTAACCGTTCTCCTAAGAATAAACATTCGTTGAAGATCAACAAATATGTCTCCCCATCAGTCGGGCAATCATACGCCGTTGCCGCCGACACAATGGGGACCCCTTTCAGAGCATTATACTCTGAGGTGAATGGAGTTACACTAACTGTTTGACCAGTATCCTCCAACACCACCATGTTGCACGCAACACAGGTATCCGCATGCGAGTCCATCTCGGACCTGTCCACACATGCTCCGCTTGACATGGCCTTGATCACGCGCTCAGCGGTGCTAGCGGTGACCATTAGGACCTTGCGTCAGTCCGAGTTGGCGTTTCCGCCACTCGGTTACCACTCCCACCAGAATGGGCTCTCCTCCCAAACTGGTCGCCTGCGTTCGCGGACGCTGACGTTGGAGTCGGGCATTACCGTCCCCGTTTCCGTCCCCGGAATCAACCCCAGAGACAGAAGCTTGGCGTTCCTTCTTGGCTTTCTTCTTCCTTTGCCGCCGGCTTCCTTGCGTGCCTTAACGACCGCAGCCCGCTCGGCATCAGACATAGCCCACCACTCCTCATTGGAGTAACCTTTGGTGTTTGCTTGCTTCTTGCCACCCTTGCGTTTGGTTCCCTTGCCACCCGACGACTTGGAACCTGCGCCGGTCGACGCGGAGCTCACGCTCCTTGCCGCACTCCCAGCATCCTTGTAGGCCCGCGTCGTCGTCGCTAGCGTCGAAAGATACTGCTGACAGCTTTCAAACGACTTGAGCTTCTCAGGCTCACCAAAGCAATGCGTCACACCCATCTGCAGAGTCGGATCCTTGATGTTCGCCAAGAAATCCTGAACCTTCTTCGTCTCGGGAACGGCCTCACCCACCAGCTCCAGTTCAGCGTGAGCTTCCTGGTGAGCTTGGACATAATGCTGAAACGTCCAATTGCGTCGATGTCCAGTAAACTGGGACGCACCGAGCTTCGCATAAGCCTTCGCCTTGATAGTCATGTTAGCGCTCTCGCCCTCACACTGCTTCCTGAGAGCAAGAACTGCGCCGCGACCATCCTTCTTGGCGTCAAAGTGCTTGATAAAGGTCCAACCAGGTCCGTCCGAGATATAACTCTTGAACTCTGCATAGTATCGCTTGTTGTCGATGGCGTAATGTTGGCCTTCGAGCACGGTATTGTTGACCAAATGGTCGTCCAAATCATCGTACTCGACGTCCCGCACTTCGTTCGTCACCTCCGTGTGCGCTCGATGAATGTAGGACAACGGGCATCTCGCCTCAGCTCGGAAGTGGTAGATGTAATTGTCCCATGACTCCCACCACTTAACCCACAAGCTGAGGTTCTTGAGCACCTCCGGCTTCCTTGGAGTCATGGCATCCATGCCATCCAGCAACTTCTTCTCCTCCTGCATCCTATCCACCGCCTCCTCTGCCTTGGCCCTCGAGAAATCCTCCGAGTTCGCCTCGAGTCCACATCGAATCTGCGACGCAGTCAATGGCGAAAACCTTTAAGGAGGTTAACGCTGACAAAGGGAAAGTTAACTCCTTGGCGTGGGTTGTTCCTTGCAACCTGCCTCGTCATCGGAGAGACTGTCTTCAGAGACGGTCAGAAGCGTCAACGGGGAAGTAAATCCCTGCGCAACGATCGCCTCTGCGGTGACCCTGTTGAAACCGATGTAAACGAGTGCCTCGGTGAACTCCTCGGACTGCTCGTCGTCGTCCATGGTCGAAGATGTTGGAATGTTGGGAAAAGTGCCTTCTTGAGTTGTTTTATTGGAATATTGTGATATTTCCACAAACAAACTCGTCGCCAATTGTTTGGGATCATCCGCGAGTTTTATACGTAGCATTTACGTAGGTCATAGTATGTCAGGACATTCCTGGAGTTTCTCAGTGCATTTCATGCATCGCCGTGCGTTTGTACCGGCCCACACGTAGATGCGTTTCACATTCGCGTCATCGTGCGTGCGTTACGCATGATTGGCGTGTGTAACGCTGCCACATGTGCCATTCGACTCATTCGACTGCACAGAATAAAAACTCAGTATTGCCCTAACCGCTCGCTAACGACCATCCTCGGGACTTGATTCCTTAAGTAAAATCCGTAACGTTAAAATCACTTAGAAAACGTCCGACGCAGCACTTTACTTAGACATTAATTGTCCGTGCCACTTAGCCTGCGCTGCATGACCTCCCGGCAACCCTCCAGGTTAGCTAGGGCTATGCAGTCACCAGTCAATTCCCCCAAGGTTCTAAAGAGCTTTCCAATCTTGTTCCTTCAAGACTTAGGCTGCAATTTGGAACCCTGGTCGTGGCCACGATCGGAATCATGACCCCAGGCGATTCCTCTCGAATCTTCGAGGAACGGATGACCGCAGCGTAGCTGTGATCGCCGTTTCGCCCAACCATGTCCTTTCTGACCTCCCTGGCCTCATGGTGTCCGGCTATTCCTTTGCCGCTCGGTGTCCCTTTCGCGGCATCATCTGCCGTCGCAGACGCCACTTCCCAGGCTGAACTGGGCACTTCCGCTCCTGGAAACGGTCGTCATGATGAACATGACCGATCCAATCGTCGACAAAACCGTTCGTCAGCACGACGGTTATGGTCTGCACGATTACGTCGGGAGAGCTACTCCCGCTACCGTTTTGCGAACGATCCTTCGCTGCTAATCGGGTAGTGTGAAGTTGAGATCACCGGTCCGACGACTGTACTTTGTCGTCCCGCCTTCACAGTTGAACTACAACGCGCTCGTTTGCAAGGACGAATGTTCTGTTCCCTCCAGATCATTCACGCCAGTCCTTTTGCGTGCCAACACGTGAGTGCTGGGTCTGATAAACTGAATAAAACCTACCGTTACTACTGGAAATCCATCATTGTGGGGCAGCATGGCATTAGTGATTAGGATAGAACAAGATTATAAACTAAGTCCGGAGAAACCCCACTTGGTCTGGCCGTAGCCCAATATGACGCAGACACAGTAGAATTCGTTCACGGGGTACATGTTCGATGCTATGCAGGTTATTCAAGGGTTTGGTCGTCTTCGACAGTACATGAGAATTCCTAGCGGCCAAATCTTCTTTGCGGCACCAGAAGCCTTGTCAAAACGAAGAATCAAGGACGATGAACAGCGATTCACAAGGCTTCTGAATGAAAACCTTGTATCTGAGGGGGATCATGCACTTTTTAGACAAACAATGACTTCGGGCGGTGTACGTGACTGGACCATGGATGCAGCATCAGGAAACCGTGACTGTGCATTGAAGGTTATGTCACAGTCATTTGGAAAAGAGATGGAGAATTGCGGTGCTTGCCATTTTTGTCGCCACATTCCAACCCATAATGCTCAGGCTGAGGCCACCAAACGGATGGCAACTGAAAGGCGAAACGAACAAGCGATTGAACGAGTCCTTCAAAAGCTCGCTTTGTGTTGTCTTGCGTGCAACAAGACTTATTGTCGTGGAATCCCCTTATTGAATGGGAAGGGCAGCAAATCACTGCCTGAGAATAAAGGTTGTTGTTTCCTCTGGAAAAACTGTTATCAATGCGGTGTGAGTTCTCATGACCGCCAGCTTTGTTTTGATAAGACCTATTTGAATAATGTGGCTTGTTGTGAGTGTTGGGTTTTCAAAAAGGTACCAGGCTCTAAACATCACGCAAAGACAGATTGTGAAGTAAAGGGTAGGTTGAGGCGGTTGTTGTCACATCATTTTGTTAACACCAAGGTTAAGGGATCATTCAAGGACTTCCTTGAGGGTATCTACACTTCCTCGACCTCGTTCTGTGAGTTCATGGCTGTGATTGATAGTACTTACAATACAAAAAATAATTCTATTTAGAGAAGAGCTAAGTTGTTGGAAGGCACTGTAATGTTTTGTTCGAGTAGCCCTGCGGAGATTTACTGTCCGTCAACCGGGGAACGCGGGACACTGGAATGTTTTTGTTCGAGTAGCCCCGCAGAGATTTACTGTCCGTCAACCGTGTAACGCGGTGCACTGGAATGTCTTGTTCGAGTAGCCCCGCAGAGATTTACTGTCCGCCAACCGTGTAACGCGGGGCACTGGAATGTTTTGTTCGAGTAGCCCTGCGGAGATTTACTGTCCGTCAACCGGGGAACGCGGGGCACTGGAATATTATCAAGTAACCATGAAGTGCGTAACAATCATCCAGATTGTTTGCACCTGTAAACACACAACTACTAAAACAGAGCTAATTCAAACTATTATCATTCTTACCAACCACAGCCGTCTTCAGGTACAAGGACAAACAAAAGACATCCACACTTTGAAATGCAGAAGTACGAGAGGACAAACAGTGGTGATACAGCGGATTGAAAATCAGCATGTCACCTGGTCTCAATGCAACAGCGATTCCTTGTTCAGCAAAAGTGAAATAGTTACTGACATCAGCATCCATGCTGTACCTGTCAATGTCTTGTTGCAGTCCGTGCTCAGAAGTAACGGTTGTCAAAGAATAAAAGAAATCCTCATCAACGTGGGAATTCAAATAGTAGTTCCGCCCACAAGCAAGACTTCCCCAGATTGGATTGGAGGACACTCCACTGATCTCCTTCCACTCACCAAGTACTTGTGCAATGCGCAGACCACGGAGTTCGTTTGATGGAATGTAGCCCTTGGCAGCTTCCTCACAACGTGCCATTAACTTTCTAATTGAGTTCCTGTCAGCAATGTTCAATTTCTGCGGCCAGATCTCAGAAACGCCCACAGAGCCTCGGTTTGGTTTCAAGCCCACTGTCACATACTTGCCATTGTCTTCCGCCACTGTGATTCGAGTCTTTCCACGCACTTCAGCTGCTCGCTTCGCATCATCTAAGGCATACAGAGAAGCAATTGTCTTTTTCACATGTGTCATTTTATGGATTGCATCGTGACGGGGGATCAAGGTAAACACAGTGTCACCAGCAGCAGACTCCATTCTGGCTCCAAAATGGTGTCGATTACCTTTAGATCTTCCATTGCTGAAAGCATAATGCCATTGTCAATGGGATTGGGAGACTTCTCCTGGGTGTCCCACTATAAAACACAGGGCGCGTGCTCAAGAATGACCTTCCCATTGCGTGCACATTTGATGGCAACACCTCCTGAAGGCTGGCGATTTTCTTTGACTTCTTATTATCTCGTTTGCCCAGCTTGCTATTTGGCGTACCTTTTGTCGTCGATGCGTCGTGTGCAACCATCACTCTGTGACTCGAATTTGTCTTCGACTTGTAGACATGCTGGAACCCCTTCTTGGGATTGGGATTGTCATCACTTACATCATCATCTGAGTATTCTTTGCTGTGTGTATTCATGTGGATCTGGGCTCTGCCACCATTCCCGATGTCCAGACTAGCTGTGTCCATTTTCTCAATGATAGGGGGAAGCATGTATGCCGTCGCATTAATCATGTCCCCCCGGTCATTGGTCTCGGCTCTGCGGCTACCTGGTACATCATGATGAGCAGCGTCCATTTCGCTACAAGAGTACAAACATTAAAGGGCAACACAGAAGCGATGCAGGATTAATGAGAAACCAAAAAAAGTGATTCCAAACATGCTTAGTTACAGGCGCATTTGCTTTCTTGTCAAGAATATTTGTAAGTAATAAATTTTTAGTAAGACTTAATTTGCTAACAATTTAATTAGTATCCACATTCAATGCACATACATGAAACCTAAGGAGAAGGCCCTGTTTCTAGATAAAAAGTCTTCAAGTATGAATGCTTTTACTTGATACCACTGGTGGTGTTTTTATTTAGGATCACATACCACCGGTGTAGATTTTTGTACCACTGGTGGGCCTTTTTAACTAGCAATATATACCACTGGTGGTACCGAGCTCCATACTACCAATGCACTGTGAACAATCCTGGTAATGCTTTTATGTAGACAATTTTTCAAAAAAAGAGTGAGTATTCCATTGGACTCGCCATGCAAAAAATCTATCACACCCCATCATCATCATGTCTGCAAAAACAAATGCAACTATTGAGGTTGAACCAGTAATGCTTTTCACTTTCTCTCCCTAAGGAGAAGGCCCTGTTTCTAGATAAAAAGTCTTCAAGTATGTATGCTTTTACTTGATACCACTGGTGGTGTTTTTATTTAGGATCACATACCTCCGGTGTATATTTTTGTACCACTGGTGGGCCTTTTTAATTAGCATCATATACCACTGGTGGTACCGAGCTCCATACTACCAATGCAGTGTGAACAATCCTGGTAATGCTTTTTGTTGTACGTCCGGAGGTACATCGGGAGGGATAACTTAGTAATGATTCCTATGACACAATTTCAAACTTGTACATCGGGAGTTACGGATCGTCTCCGTAGAATTCAATACTGAAAATCATGCGCCAGTTTCTTTGTTCAATCGTTTGTTCATTGCTTCGTTCACCTCGCGACGACGACGCTTCACCTTGTGACAAAGGAGACACTACACATTATTGACAACACCTTGCTATGCAGGTGACACTCCAGGTTATCAACAACATTACAAGCGAGTCGCTACTAAAGCTAGCAACCACAAGGATGAAGGCAACTATACGATGAGGACGACAGGATCACTAGCAACACAAGGTATTGTTGTCGATGAGGACCTTACAATCATAACAACACTATCATCCATAACGATACTCCGTAATTATTCAACACTACCAGTCTATTGTTTTCCATTGCCTAATTGCTTGTCATCATTTAAGTGTTCCTCGTCACCTTCATTCATTTGTTTGTTGCTTGGTTGCTTGGCTTGTTCACAAGTTCCTTTGCATTTTCATTAGTAATTGATAGGCATACGTGATCGAACTTAGTCAATGAGGCTAAAGAGAAGGAGTGTTGCTTGATTGCATTGAACATTTTCCCACATAAAATGCATTTCCAGTTGTCTTTGGTGTGCTGTGTAGTTGCGTGGAGCTGGGCTCTGCTACCCTTTGCAATGTCCAGACTAGCTGTGTCCATTTTCTCAATGATAGGAGGAATCATGTATGCCGTCGCATTAATCATGTTCCTCCAGTCATTGGTCTCGGCTCTGCGGCTACCTGGTACATCATGGTGAGCAGGGTCCAATTCACTACGCCACTTCAAGCACTAAAGTGCAAAACTGTAGCAATGCAGGATTTATGAGAAAGAAAAAAAAGTGATTCCAAACATGCTTAGTAACAGGCGCATGTGCTTTCTTGTTACAAAGGCTTAATAAGAGTGAATATTTGTATTGAAGTGCTTAATAAGACCTCTACATGACTAAGGATTGTATGTAAAAACATGTGTAGCACTGTGAATATTTCTGATTGCCGATTAAAAAGTGAATTAATTTTTTAATAAGATTAGAATGGAAACAAAAATTTTCACAAGACTGATAGGGTTTGGGTTTGTTGTTGAAAATTAATACAAGACTGATAGGGTTTGGGGTTACTGTTGAAAAATTTAACAAGATTAATAGGGTTTGGGGTTAGTGTTGAAAACAAAACAAGACTGATAGGGTTTGGGGTTAGTGTTGAAAACAAAATAAGACTGATAGGGTTTAGGGTTAGTGTGGAATTCTTTCTAAGACTGATAAGGTTTGGGTTATTGTTGATGATAAACACAATACCAATAGGGTTAATGTTAGGTGTTGAAATGTAATACAAAATGGATAGAGTTAAGGGTTAGTGTAAAAAATCTCATACAATTTCAACTTTTCTGATTTACAAGCTACTCTGCTCGTCTCATACTTTCCTTCTTGAATATGTTCATGCTCCTAAGGGGGCGGGCCTAAAAATAGATAAAATATCCACAGATATAGATACTTTTACTTGATACGACGGGTGTCATTTTTAACTTAGGATTTGTACGGTGGATGTCACTTTTTGTACGTCGTGTGTCACTTTTATTTAGAGACGTGTACGTCGGGTGCTACGCCGCGTTCCCTAAGGAGAAGGGGCTGTTTCTAGATAAAAAGTCTTCAAGTATGAATGCTTTTACTTGATACCACTGGTGGTGTTTTTAAAACAAAACGAAACCTAATTATCGGGTTGTCACCGTCCTGAGACCGTACGGACTCAAGTGTGTACCCCATCCCGGCGAACCCGGAGATCCGCGAGGAATTTACTTGCTAGCTATGAAAGTGACCGTTGACCGAAATATGACGTTATCAGCGTTTGACGTTCGCCCTAAGGGGGCGGCCGAAAATATAGATAAAAAAGCTTCAGGTATGCATGTTTTTACTTGATACGTTGCGAGGGCGTCGTTGTACGTTCGGAGGTACGTCCGGAGAGATTTCTTTGTACTGAACATCCCCGTAGATTTATGTACCATGTTGAGGATTGTCAAAAGTGCTTTGAAGTATGTACAACCTGGTATGCTCACTTATACTTTGCTGCCCAATTTTCTTCTTGTGCACTCGTCGGCACTACTCTAACTACCATGAAGACCACTTGATGATTGAGTTTTCATCCTCATCAGGTTTATTTCGTTCAAAGACCTCTTATACAACTTTCTTCGCTTTGAAGCTGTCTCAACGACTATTACTTCAGATTCAAAATTGGTCTATTTTTAGCGAAGATACAGTATGAAATGTGAAGCTGGAGGAAATACCAGTCACAACTGAAAACTCGAATTTCGTCGTTCTTATGGCTGTGTTCAGCCTCAGTGGGTACGTTTCGTTCGAAGACCCGATGTACAACTTTCTTCGCCTTGTCCCATTCTCAACGTTCGTCGTTTCAGATTAAGAATTGGTCTATTTTTAGTGAAGTTACGGTGTGAAATGCGAAGTTGGTGGCCATGCCATTCGTGATTGAAAACTCGAAATTCGTGGTCCATGCACGGAACTTTTTGTCACAACGTCACCTTAACCCGTGACAAACGTGACAACCCTAGCTCCACAAGGTGACGTTCCACAATGTTACTCCGCTTATCTGTCTGTTACCCTATCACGTTTCACGACTAGATTCGCCAATTGCCTCGCTGACGCCGACTAACGCGTCATTGCGAACACCGGAGTCGCTTTCTAACGTCCACCGCGAGTTTTTTGGCTAAGTATCGCTATCACGACACGTCACAAAGACGTTATCGTTTTAAGCGATACACCTCGCCTTTTCCTCGCCATTGTCCGCAATCCTATTTTGCATTTTTTGTTCTGACAATCTCACAACTCAGCCTGACGAAGCATCCAGCGAAAGTCTTAAACATAAAAGACTTGTTAGTTGTCACTTCTCTAAATATCGTTTGATCGGACACATGTATTTCTTCCACTTTTACCCTAACCTACATTCCACCATGTCTAATCCTGCGACCAGCGCAACAAACAAAAGTCCCTCTCCAACCCAGCACTCGCTGCTGGAAAAAGAATCAAGATCCGATTACTACCCCAGCAAACGCTGCAAAATCGTCGATCACTCAAGCACTTGCGTCGCACGATTCTAAAGAAAATCATTCTTCACCCCGTTATGTATCGAACTTTTGAATTACAACTGTTGCTACAAAGAAATCTACGCTACATCGACTTGAAGATCCTCATTCATTCCAAGAAGCATCAGATTATCTACTCTACTCGTTTTGTCCAACGACGCGACCGATCATCCTGAAGCCCTCGCTCTTCGTGAATCTATGAAGACTGTGGTCACTACTTATCAAGATAGTGCTCGCGTGGTCCTCATCCACAAAGCAGCGGAACTTGAAGTGAAAGTACTACATGATACTGTCGTTCAAAGATTCGTCTCTCTTTTAACACATATCTGTTCCACTTCTCTGCTTGCCAAGTCTGCCGATCCAAGCGACTACAAAGTTCACTTTCTACTTTGTATGTTGAACGAACGGAGGAATGCAAGCAAGGAACTCTGTACACGCGACGAATTCTCAAAAGTTCTCGCATCTCGTTTCCCTACTCAAGACCCCAGGGTTCTTGATAGAGGCTGGATTAATAACCCAGCATCGCTCGCGGACTGCACTTCTCTTATTGAGGAAACAAACCCACCGGGTGAAATCCTTCTTAAGATCCAACGCTTCGTCCACACACCGATGGAACAATATTTTGTCTCTGTTGCTTACCAATCTTCTAAACAGAAGTTGGGTGCATATTTTACGGAACAAACTGTTACGAAAGCTACTGAAACGGCATCCATGCAAATTGATTCGAATATTGAATTGCGCTCGGAGACGTTACAATCGCTCATCGATACTGCCCTTCTCAAACAATCCAAAGAATTCGAGAGAAAGCATAAAAGCCTGGAGAATACTGTCAAACAGATATCCGCCTAAGGAGAAGGCCCTAAGGAGAAGGCCCTAAGGGGGCGGGGTTCAAACTAGATAAATATTCCTCAGATATAAATATTTTTACTTGATACCACAGGAGCTATTTTATTTAGAGAAAAGTACCACAGGAGCCAAATTTCTGCCATCGGAGCCACTTTTCAAATAGGGAAATATACCATAGGAGCCACAGGACACCCCCGTAAGCTTCAGTAATGTTTAAATTTAAAAGTAACACATGGTCTGTGCTCTTGGAACATCACTGAATCACCACTTGTACAAAACAAATCATCAAACTGATCGCACCATGACATCATCCAACACATTCAATTGCATTGACCATCATCTTTCATCCATTCGAGAACTATTTTCCTTCTCTCCATTTGGTCTTCGCTGCCTTCAAAGCAACAACTGTGCAACAGTTGAGTTGGACGAGAGATGCATCTGCCGCCACTTGAAAAAACATGGTTTGGACAGTAGGGTTTCGACAGTCCGTTCTCTCCTTGAAGAATATAAAAAGGAACTACTTCATGCAAAGGCTTTGGGAAGTATCGATCCGTATCGGAGCGACAGCAAAACCTATGCTGGATTTTCTTGTGTGTGTGGTCAATCCTTTGTAAAGATTGGAAATGCAAATCGACACTGCAAGACTGTGGGTTGTGATTCTTCAAAACTACAGAAAGTTGATCTCATCAAGCTTTGCTGCAGGTATGTGACTCATGCTAAAGTCACTTCATTTTTCAACGAATCACCACACAATTCAAAACAGCAATTTGATTATTGTGAGGCAAGAGCTGTGCTTTTTCCTATTCTTCCAAAAGGGAAAAACAGGATCATACGCACACATATGTTTACACCCCTTATTCATGGATGCGGTGGTGGCAAACAATTTGTCCAGAAGATAAATCCGACTTTCTTCGATCCATTCATCACCGTGCTCATCAACTGAGTTCTTGTTGGTTCAAATCCACAAGCATGCTGAGGATTGGCTCCTTAAGTTCGTGCAAAAATATATTGATGGTTCCTGGCAATCTCCGCGCTGGACTTCAAACATTTGAAGGTGGTGAAATAGAAGAGATATCACATCGTTGTACCTACACAATGCAACACGATCCACGGAGTTTGCTTCCAGAGTTGAAAAAGCTTTTATCCTTTTCTTACAGACGAGGTCTCTTTGCATCGAGAGGCTTTGACACAAGCAATGCCTTTGCAGTGCCCTACTTTTTGAAGGACTTGTTGCTTGAAGTCCCTAAGGGGGCGAGCTTCTATGTAGATTATATATCCTCAGGTATGGATACTTTTATTAGATACGTTGGGAGTGATTTTTGTACGTCGGGAGGGACATTTTTGTACGTCGAGAGGGATCCCCCAGTAATGATTCCTACGTTAGACAGCTCGATTTTGTACGTCGGGAGTTACGATCGATCCAAGTAGAATTCGGTACTATCGAAATTGGCGCGGCTCCCGACTGACTTTATTACACAGGCACACAAACATCACGGCTTGTCAGGATCACTAGCAACAAAATGTATTGTTGCTGATGAGGACCTTACAATGATAACAATACTATCATCCACGAGCATACTACTAGTCTATTGTTTTTGATACTGTTGCTCTTCACTCGTCACCTTCATTCATTTGTTCGTTGTTTGGTTGCTTGGCTTGTTTACAAGTTCCTTTGCAACTTCATCAGTAATTGATAAGCATACGTGTTCAAACTTAGTCAACGTCCTTACATCTTAATGAAAGAGGCTAAACAGAAGGAGTGTTGCTTGATTGCATTGATCCTACTGCCACATATGCATTTCCAGTTGTCTTTGGTGTCCTGTGTAGTGGCGTGGAGCTGGGCTCTGGTACCATTTGTGATGTCCAGACTAGCTGTGTCCATTTTCTCAATGATAGGAGGAATCATGTATGCCGTCGCATTAATCATGTTCCTCCAGTCATTGGTCTCGGCTCTGCGGCTACCTGGTACATCATGGTGAGCAGGATCCAATTCACAATGCCACTTCAAACACTAAAGTGCAAAAGTGTAGCGATGCAGGATTTATGAGAATGAAAAAAAAGTGATTCCAAACATGCTTAGTTACAGGCGCATGTGCATTCTTGTTACAAAAAGCTTAATAAGAGTCAATATTTGTATTGAAGTGCTAAATAAGACCTCTACATGACTAAGGATTGTATGTAAAAACATGTGTAACACTGTGAATATTTCTGATTGCCGACTATATAGTGAATTAATTTTTTAATAAGATTAGAATGGAGACAAAAATTTTCACAAGACTGATAGGGTTTGGGTTTAGTGTTGAAAATTAGTACAAGACTGATAGGGTTTGGGATTACTGTTGAAAAATTTAACAAGACTGATAGGGTTTAGGGTTATTGTTGAAGACTAAACAAGACTGATAAGGTTTAGGGTTAGTGTTGAATTTCTGGTTAAGATTGATAAGGTTTGGGTTATTGCTGTTGATAAACATAATACCAATAGGGTTAATGTTAGGTGTTGAAATGTTATAGAAAATGGATAGAGTCAAGGGTTTGTGTAAAAAATCTCATACAATTTCAAGTTTTCCAATATACAAGCTACTTTGATTGCCCTAAGGGGGCGGGCCTAAAAATAGATATAATACCCTAAGGGGGCGAGCTTCTATGTAGATTATATATCCTCAGGTATGGATACTTTTATTAGATACGTTGGGAGTGATTTTTGTACGTCGGGAGGGACATTTTTGTACGTCGAGAGGGATCCCCCAGTAATGATTCCTACGTTAGACAGCTCGATTTTGTACGTCGGGAGTTACGATCGATCCAAGTAGAATTCGGTACTATCGAAATTGGCGCGGCTCCCGACTGACTTTACTACACAGGCACACAAACATCACGGCTTGTCCATAACAAACTCATCATTCCCATCATGCCATCATCAAGCTCTCCTCCAATACAAAAGCTGGTTAACGGAATTATCAGTCCTGTTGTTTCTGTCCGTCTTCCGGTGCAAAGCACAGAGATCGACCCTTGATCCTATTCGAGAACTTTTCACTTTCTCACCATTCGGCCTTTGCTGTCAATGCAATGCTCACAACATGATTAACATGGAAGAGAGATCCATCCGCGATCACCTTAAAAACATCACATGGACAGTAGAATGTCTACAGTCCGTTCTGTGTTGAACGAATTTACTAAAGAGTTCTCGCTGCGGCGAATCCTGCACCATAGAGCCGTACCGTAGTGACAAAACTTATACAGGATATTTGTGCACTTGCGGTTCCGTCTTTCCGAGGAAAGATAACGCTCTTCGACATTGCAAAAATATGGGTTGCAATGAGTTGCAGCTGCAGGAAGTTGAACTCATCAAACTCTGCTGTGGTCGATACGTTTCCCATGCCCAAGTCTCAGCTTTCTTCAACAAAGCACCTCGCATCACGGAACAATTTGATTACGGCGAGGCGAGAACTGCTTTGTTGCCACTACTACCTCAAAGGGAAAGACAGGACGACACGTATACTCATATGTTCACCCCACTTATTTTTGGCTGTGGCGGTGGCACACAATTTATTGAAAAAATCAAAACTGACTTCAACTTGATCCATTCACCACCTAAGGAGAAGGCCCTAAGGGGGCGAGCTTCTATGTAGATTATATATCCTCAGGTATGGATACTTTTATTAGATACGTTGGGAGTGATTTTTGTACGTCGGGAGGGACATTTTTGTACGTCGAGAGGGATCCCCCAGTAATGATTCCTACGTTAGACAGCTCGATTTTGTACGTCGGGAGTTACGATCGATCCAAGTAGAATTCGGTACTATCGAAATTGGCGCGGCTCCCGACTGACTTTATTACACAGGCACACAAACATCACGGCTTGTCCATAACAAACTCATCATTCCCATCATGCCATCATCAAGCTCTCCTCCAATACAAAAGCTGGTTAACGGAATTATCAGTCCTGTTGTTTCTGTCCGTCTTCTGGTGCAAAGCACAGAGATCGACCCCCTTGATCCTATTCGAGAACTTTTCACTTTCTCACCATTCGGCCTTTGCTGCCGTCAATGCAATGCTCACAACATGATCAACATGGAAGAGAGATCCATCCGCGATCACCTTAAAAAACATCACATGGACAGTAGAATGTCTACAGTCCGTTCTGTGTTGAACGAATTTACTAAAAGAGTTCTCGTTGCGAAGGAATCCTGCACCATAGAGCCGTACCGTAGTGACAAAAAAACTTATACAGGATATGTGTGCACTTGCGGTTCCGTCTTTCCGAGGAAAGATAACGCTCTTCGACATTGCAAAAATATGGGTTGCAATGAGTTGCAGCTGGGAAGTTGAACTCATCAAACTCTGCTGTGGTCGATACGTTTCCCATGCCCAAGTCTCAGCTTTCTTCAACAAAGCACCTCGCATCACGGAACAATTTGATTACGGCGAGGCGAGAACTGCTTTGTTGCCACTACTACCTCAAAGGGAAAGACAGGACGACACGTATACTCATATGTTCACCCCACTTATTTTTGGCTGTGGCGGTGGCACTTTATTGAAAAATCAAAACTGACTTCAACTTGATCCATTCACCACCAAATCCATCAACTGAGGTATTCCTGGTTAAACTTCACCAGCTTGCTGAAGTCTGGCTTCTGAACTATGCCCAGAAGAACATAAAAATGGTACCTGGTGATCTTCGGGCTGCTTTGCAAACATTTGAAGGTGGTGAAATTGAAGATGTGTCACAACGATGCACATACACCATGCAACACGATCCATCTACATTACTAATTGAACTCAAAAAGCTTTTAGCATATTCCTTCCGACGAGGTCTGTTTGTCAACAAGAAATTCAACGAGAGAGATGGATTTTCAATTGCATACTTTCTGAAGGATTTAATGCTTGAAATACCACCTTCAGTGCAACATCATCCATTGGCGGTTGAATTCTGTTTAATGTCTGGATTCCGTGTCCAAAAAGAGGATTCCAAAATCAAAATGATATCGTGTGACACTGTTTCCTCGCTTATCGCTAAGGTAACATCTGTTTTGAAAGCCGGTATTTGTTCCGTTATATGTTCGTTTTCTGAAGACGCGTTCACGTTACACGGTCCTGCTCTCATCACGGCGGTAAGAAAATCGCATGTCATCCATTCTCTGTCACCTATGCTCCGCCAAATTCGTGAAATGCACCGCAGACTCCCCAAAAGGAGGAAGACGACACTTGATGAAAAGGGGAACATTGTCGTTGATCAGTTTTCTTTTCTGTTTGATGACTGGTCGCAAATTGTTCCAAAGACAGTTTATTTGATGAAGGTTGCAATTTCAAACTTAGCAGAGGGAATTTGGTGGAAACCGGTAATCGATGTTCTGACCAATATAAAGGTCCACGTTGATTGTGACACAGGTGACCTTTTTCTAGCAGATGTGAGTCCCGTGTGGAAACAAGGTTCACTTTTCTCTCTGGATTGTTTCGACCATTTGAAGGCACTTTTGAAATGTCTTTCCACGGTTTCGGTGGTGGTTCCGCAAGGTTGAATGAGCTCCGCGATCCGACCATGTTCCACTGTCTCTACACAAATGGTACGGTCTATTACACACTTTCTTCATTGAAAGGGTTCAATAGCGCATCACGACGCACTTGCAAAGAAATTGAGCGCAAGCTACCCCAGTTATCTCCAGATACTTTTGTTGTTTCGATCTCTGATCCAAACGAAAGCAAGCAGTATGTTCTGCAGTAACACCAGTGACAACAATCATAATCTCATATTCCCGACAAGGATTAATGCTTCCGTCATTCAACCATCACATATCATCCGAGACATTTTTTCTTTATCTGCGATTCCGAACATGACACAAGTAAGGCATTTTTGGGCTGGTGTTTCTAACTTCGTGACCGGTGGTGGCCATCAACCTGGCATGTTCTTGTCAGCGAGTGCCATGGGGGCATCAAAAATGGGTCATTCTTCAACGACACATGCCATTGCGTATTCCAGCCAGCAAGTTGGTTCAGAAGAGGCACACTTTAATGCGTATCATTGTGCTATTGGAGACGTCCTATCTAATATCCCAATCCACCATCACGCCTTTCCTTGGCAGACCTACGCACTGCAATGCGACTTCGGTATCCAACTTCTAAGTCCAAATAATGGCCATGAACACTATCTATCGCTGCAGCAGAAAGAGTTGGTTGAGTTTGGCTATGGTACTGAGTTAAACAACAAGCCCCAGCACTGTCTTGCTCTACTAGCACCAGGTGAGGGCAAATCGGAATCGTATATAATTCCGACTATTGCTCGCCACCTTGCGACCAAACCAAAGACAATCATCCATGTTTCACCATATCGTTTCTTGGCTGGGTATCAGTTTGCAATGGCATCCACGGCATTCGAGAAGCTTTCCTCAAGTCAAACATCTGTGTTTTTTGGGGCGGGACATCACCTCTGATGGCCCACTACCAGAAGAACTCGGGAGAAAGAAAATCTCCCAAGCTTGGTCTTTTTGAGCCTCGATGCCATCAGCAATTTGTTCATGTGGTTCTATGAAGTTCTCAAGTCTTGGGTGGACGTTGTCGATAAAATTGTTATTGACGAAGTGCACACCATCCTATCTGAAATGAGGTTCCGGGACAACAAATACAAGGTTTATTCAGAACTCCCGAGTCTGGGTATTCCCATTGTTGTCTTGAGTGGGTCGCTTCAATTTTTATGGTTAAAAGATTTGCAAGGCATCTTGGCTTATCAAGAACCGATGACCTCAGCGACGTCAAACTTATCCTTGGGAATCATGTGGTTGGCAAATTCCCACAGGGTTTGAAATCAAAGTGTCAATTTCTTCACGTTATGTGTATGTCGCCGCTCACTTTGTTAAAACAAAGTTGGAATCTGGAAGGGGACTTGCAGCTGTCCATATTGTCGTCGCTGAGAAAGGGATGGGATTCTTCTATTTGAACAGTTGAGCAATAGGTTCAAATGCAAATTTGTTTCCTCTGACTCCACTCATGACGATGTTAATCAAAGTGCCACAGGAATGGAGCAAAGGACAGTTGGATGTTCTCATTTCAACAACAATGGGTTTGGTTGGCAACGAAAATCCCTCCTGCAGACATTTGGTATGTGTCGGCTATTTGTATGACTCCATGCAGATTGTTCAATTGTTTGGTCGATTACGGAAGAGCATGCGAAAAGAGTTTGGCCAAGTCCTATTTGCTGTACCAGACAACCTTTCTGACCACCGCGTAAGGGATGATGAGTATCGATACACTCGTCTCTTGAATGAACACATTGTGACACCACAAGACCATTGTGATTTCAAAGCTGTTATGACATCATGCGCAGTTCGCGACTGGTTATTCGATGCATCCCAAGGACAAAGGGTTGTGCGATCAAGATTTTGTCCGCTTCATTTGGGAGAGAAACGCTTGCCAACTGTGGAGCATGTCCTTTCTGTCGCACCATTCCATTGACAAATCTCCAAACTGAGGCCACTCACCGTATTCGACATGCTGAAAGAACGAAAGTGCTGCGCGACGTGTTCTCTTACAATTGACGACGGCATGTCTTGTGTGTGGAAAACCGTCATGTCGAGGAATACCACTCTTACGTGGAACTGGAAGTAAGACTCTGCCAGAGAACAAAGACATTTGTTTCCAATGGAAAATGTACTACGCATGCGGTGTGAGTACACATGATCGCAAACTTTGCCCGTTTAAAAGATTACATGAACAACCGAGCGTGCTGTGAGTGCTGGGTTTTCAAAGGAGCAGCAGGTGCCCCAAAGCACGAAAGCAACAGCTGCCCAGTAAAGGGCAGATTGCGACGATTACTCTCGCACAACTTCCTCCAAGCAAAAGTTTCCGGTACCTTTCAGGCGTATATCGAAGAAATTTATACTTCTGAAGCATCTTTTTGTAAGTTTTTGACCTCCCAGGAGACAGCATTACCGACACCCGGCGTTAATTGTGTTCCAATTCTTCGAACTACATAGTAATGAATACCATGTTGGATCTCGTTTATGTAAAAAAAAACCTCAAATCTATTTTACGTGCTGCCGCTATGCCCATAACGAAAAAGACATTCGACTCGCACGGGTAGGCACTATACTGGGGAGTATAGCAGCCACCGTCACTGAAACTCCGGGTACCCGACTTATCCATGTACAAAGTAATCCCGAATAGATCTCATTCCGCTTAATGCTCTCTGTTTCACTCTTCTGTAACTTTCCGGAAGATGGGATTGATAGATAGCAATTCTTCGTAACGCTAAGAGCGTGTTGATCATGACTGCTGGGATCTCGATGCAACAATCGTTGGACGTGACTTTCGTACATGTTTCGATGACGATATATGTTGGCGAGTTGATACCGAACTTCACGTTTCGTCGCTTCCGTTCGGGACCGCTCATCATGTCCGTGGACCTCCTGGTTTCTCGTCTTCCAAAGCGTGAACCAGTGCTGCCAGCATAGCTGGATGATTTTGGCCAGCCACTTCGCACCCGCTTGAGAGAGGTCATCACTACTCTCAACATCGCATTGGGAAAGGTATCGTTGTTGATGATGGCCCCATTCTTTGCAAAATCTTCCCAGAAATAACTGGTCCCAACCGATGTGGTTCTGTTGGTTCACTAGAGATCTCAATGTGGGGTGATAAGCCTCTGGAGTTACCATCACTGCAGTCTCTGGCCGAGAATGAACCACAGACGGATGCCATCTAACATCAGTGCGCTCAACCGTGGTGACGTATTGGTATGAATATGGTGGTCGCGCAGTGCGCTGAGAAATTCGGTACGCCATCGTTCACGTGAAGGATGCTCGCATCGAATAATATGGGCGAGTCTTCGTGGGTGGAACCACACAGCGGACATGTACGAGTACCACCGTCGAACTTGTTTGCCATCGCGTGGGTAGGTAACATGCGGTGGAGCAGTTTGACCAAGTGAGTGTGCGGGATCATGGTCTTCTTTATAGCCAATGCGTGCGCACCCCAATGAATGGAATGGAGAGTGGAAGCATCCCAGCCATGTTTGCGGCGAATGTAGTCAAGTAAAGGTGTCGTGGTGGCCTCATGAAGCAACACTGGGTACCGACTGGTGACTGTCCGTGGAAGACATAAATGGGCTCTTGCCGCTGGAGACATGATGACGTGGCCGCGATATGCTCCAAATTCGCGATTGAAGAGACCAGCTTGCGTGTCTGCGTCCACATTAAGTTGTCCCAAGAGATCCAGAGAGTGATATGGAACTTTGTCATCCTGGTGGCCTTTTACATACTGAAGAGCGACGCGGGGCAGTTGTTTCAATGCCAATTGGATTTCAATGAGGATGTCCCAATCCGGTCTAAGACAGTCCAAAATAACCTCGCCACGGTCCAAATCAACGGGTACCTCCTGTTCCTGAGGATCATGATCGCCTTCTTGTAGAGTATCGAGAACACCTTGACTATCGGTGGCCAGTATTCCTATCCAGGGCTCATGCATGAAAGTGAATTCCTTTATGCGAAGCAGAAATCGAAGGAAAAAGCAAACCGTATGCCTCAGCACGGTAAGACTTTGGTAATCTCCCGCGGGCTGGACCCATACCAAAGCCAATCTCTCTCCCTGGAGAGTACTGAGAATCCATCCGAACGATCCATGACATTGCAGCTTCACGGATCCGTCGCTGACAGCTCGGAAGCCTGGTGTCAACTCGAGACATAACGTGAAGGGTCGACATTTAAAGTGACATGACTCAAAAGTTCGGCTTCCCACGGATCTAAGGTACTTACAAATAATTCGAAAGTGGCCGATGCGGATGGGGCGCTAGGCATTGATCGGAAAGTCGACGACGGATTTCCATGGAGTTTCCAATATCCCTGAGTGTCGAGCGACTTCTGAGGAACTCGCGTACTCTGGTAACTGGGCGTATGTGCAGGGTCGTTTAGAAGTTGATGGCCGATATCTGTTATGACCTGAGTGTCGATAGACTGCGTAGGTGTGGTGTTCATTGAGAACATACAGGGTTCCTCGATGCACATAAGCAAACGATTGAAACCGTCGCTTTGAGAGGGTTGAGTCCACTCGCCCAACGCTTGAAAGAGTACTCCTTTCTCATCACTCCAAAGACGATTTGCCGATTTCCACAACTTCCATTCGATTTCTGACGGTCTATCTTGGTTGACCGTGTGCCAGCGTGTGCGATTACTCATTAATGACGGTTGTCCACACAACATACTCGGATCGAGCTCACAACCATTGGGCTTCGCTATATCTGATAACGTGACGGCCTGTAAGTATAAACGACAATAATTCAACTTCCGAATCTCGTTTGGAGTGTACCGGGCCGATTGGACTATCATGTCCATCAGATATATGTCATTTTCCCTTTGTGGTAACGGAACAAACGAGTCGTCGAGTTGAATAGATGCGGAGATTGAACCGAGGAATGTTCGAAGACTCCCAATCCATTTAGCTTCCAGATGAGGAAGCGGTTCTTGAGTGCGTTCTAAAATTGGATATGACATACCGACAGACAATTGTGCCCATGCCATTGTATTCTGCAAGAGCTTACCGTGGAAGACTGTGATCGCCAATGCCGAAGAAAATACATGGTCTGGGAAATGCCTTGCTGAACGATGAGATGGCGGAAGTCTGCTCCTCCCAAGTCCTTGGGTCCGTACAACACTTCTGTCTTTGTGTTCCGATTAAAGCCACATTTTGCTGTTATAATGGACATTGCCTTCCCTTGGATATGCTTTAACTGCGACTGTGAAAGAAACGAGCTCGTCAATGGATATACAACAGCTGGAATATAACAGGAGCGGTAAAATGTCCATGCCTCGTCGCGAGTGAAAATGGTTACTCCAAAGAAACGCAGTGATGTCGTCACTTTTGCTTTCAATTGTCGGAATTGCATTTTTTGCAACCCCATTGGCTCCTTATAATGTCCCAAAGTTTTATGGGCTACTGACGGAGGCAAGTATTCTAATACTTGCTCCTGACCTGTGAATGGATCGAGGATGTGCAAAGGAGGTATCTCTCGGGAGATATTAGATAAGACCGGAGCTCCTTGACTGGAAAACTTCCAGAATGCGACGTGATAAGAACATTTGGTCAACTCGAGTGCTCCCCCTGTTGCATGCAGCAATTCGGACCATGCTATGGCGTTGGTGCGAGCTTTTTCGATTAAGGCTTGAAGTGTTTCGGGAGACTCGTGGTCAAAGAACGAATTAACTTGTCCGTTGCTGTCGTCCACGAAACCAATCATTGAGACTTGGTTTCGGTTCGTCCAATCCGGATTACAATACTGGGCGGGAGACGCTCGAAGGTCATAGCAATCGAAGAGCAAACTTGACAAAAAGCACCATATCATCGGAGAATTGCCGCTACCTTGTCCGGTGCCATAGATAGGCATATCAACTGAATGAGAGTATGATGAATCGGACATTCCAAGTTCGGTCCGGATATGGTACTTTGCTTTGTTGAGAGTTGTTGCGTTCGCTTGGTGACTTCTTTGCTACGCCGAATCTACGGCTTGCGAGCATGGCCAAATTCGGGATTATCCGGTCATAACATGCGGTTGCATCATAGTTTGTCTGAAGAAACATGCGGCGGCTGAGTCTTGAAATTTCAATTGTAATTCTTCAATCATGACTGGATCCACTGCATTACGTCGCGGCCTTGAGCCGAACTGACCTTCGTTGAGTTGTTTCAAAGCTGATTGATATAACGCCACTCGCCACTTTATCCCCAACATGAGATTGAAATCAGCTTCATAAATGTGTATGACTCTAGTGCGATGGATTTTAACATTCCCGGGATCCTTGAACAGAATGGTATTGGCGATGCATTGCCATCGTAGAAAGGAATACCCGCGTTCTAGTGCGTAATTCAACAAGGAGAGATGGAGTTCGAGCAAGGACCTCTGCATTTGGTCATACTCAGACTTGAGGTGGGTAACCGAATATGTTCTTGCGTCTCCGGATCATCGGGATTTTCTGAGTTGCCAAGTGGAGGAACATGAGAATACTTGTGATTCGCGAGTAAAGCTTATAATGCCCAAGATGCATCCCAGACGGAGACGTTGTGGTTGACTCTCGCCAAGCTTTAAGTTTTCTTGGAACTCCTCGAAACCGTTGGGTATGTCTCCATTGTCGCAATCTCATGTGTCATTTTGAGGTGCTGAATTAAGAGATGAAGTGATGCGTTGGCTTG
>JAKSYS010000626.1:0-36838 GCA_022925895.1 Fragilaria crotonensis | reverse complement strand
GCGAGCTGCAAGTAGCTGTGGTACAGTACTTTCGTGTAACAGTACGTGGAAGTGGTACCAGACGACAGTCGGTGGCAGATTCACGATTGTGCCCGCTTTTTGTGCGATTGATCAGATCATTGGCAACTTGATAATATAACCATTGACCATAGTGCTGCGTCTGTTATTTCACTTAACCAAGACTCTTGACTGGCTGCACCATGGAGATGTGGGGAGACCCAGAAGTAAGTAAGGTCTTCAGTGAAATTTGCGATGTTCTACCGATAGTAGGATACCTAACTGATACCTTTCGCCTTCAGAGTGCTGCTCAATTGGTGGAATCTGACGAGCTCGTCTCGCTTCTGCTTCAAGTATCCGGTCCAGCACACGTTCACTTGCACGATTCACGATGGCAGGAGCTACTCATGGGATACGATGTTTGGGTTCACATTGAGGAGACTCGACAACCGGGGGACATTGTCTCGGCGGCTTGCACTTCCATGGCAAAACATGCCCCCCACTCGTCGAATCTGGCGGCGCTCGCACTTCATGTTAGTCGCATGATTCGTGATTTACAAATACAAAGCAAGGCTGTTGATTTCACTGATAGGATCGCTGTAGTGGGAAAAGCACGTGCAACTGCGGGCTCATTGAATCTATTGAGGGTATTGATACATGACATCTCCCCAGATCTGCTAAGGGATGCCCTTTCATATCGAAGTCGTGATACTGACCGAGTTGTTGCTGATCGTCTGGCGGGGGCTGAGTTAGTGACGTGTCTGTTGAACTATCTTTCGTCAATATCATCGACAGAGCTGCAGATGCCGGCTCTGTACGATGCTACAGTCATTTGCTTGCAGCTATTGATTATCCTTTTGTCGACGCAGCTATACCAGCCCATGATTTCAAGCATGGAACGCAAGCATGGATCATCCACAAACTGCTGTCATTATGTTTTGGACTACATCATGGAGGAGGCACGTAGAAGGCGACAACATAAACATCGTCTGGATACTACCAACGAAACTTCTGTCACTTGGTCGCCCAAAACGGTCCTGAAGGCGTGTCTGGAATGGCAACTTCATAGACCAAGTGCGCCACCACAATCGATTGCACATCATTGTTATCAGCTCGTGGAGTCAGTTATTGCTGCCAAGGGGGACAAGGTGGGACCAGATGGAATGTACGAGACACATGTTGTTGTCATCGCAGAGAAACCGCAGGCTCAAAACGACCTCAGGACGGAACAAGGTTCCGCCTCTGCGGCTACAGCTGTAACAAGGAGAAGCACGTCGTCCAACATCTTCTTGGATGCCACCAAGGGAGTTTTAGTGTTCTCGTCCTCGCTGATTCTTCTCCCCTTTCGCCTCATGTCGTTGGCTTTGAGGTTGCTCCGAGTTAGGGGCGGGCCCGAGTACGATCAGTTAAAGAAACAGCACATCAAGCTAGCAACTCAGAATCGGCGAACGAATGATGTGCTGTGGCTCTCCAAGTCTCCGATCGCAGATTTGTCAACATCGCTGTTGCTCATTTTGGTCCATAACTGCCGGGCTAGCAACAACCCCTTCCGGGCTGAGCTCGCAGAACTGAACGACAATCGATGGGATGAAACGACTGACATAGTATCTGCTACCAACAGCGACTTCGAAGACAGACAAGCTATTAATCCGCTGCTGCATTCGAACCAGGTCATGACCACCAACTTCGAGTCTCTTTTTGAGTCCTTCGGCTCCATTGCACATACTGAGGTCGGGGCGCTTCTGTTGTACACCATGTACCAGTCATCGCCCACCTTTGCAGCCTCCATGGCAGTTAGGTCGGACTTGGACACCTTGGTGGTCCCTCTTCTGCGGACTCTATATTTTTCGTCATCGCTTCGTTATTACTCGGGCTCCACGGCACGTCAATCCAACAGCAGCGGCAACTCCTCTTTATCGCTTTGGAACTGTCCATTTCGTTCCTTGTCACAGTTATATCTCAATCTCATCATAGTGTTGCTCTTTTCGCAAGATGCATCGTTTGGACCTGACGCTTTCCGACGCGTCATTGTTACTTCGGTACCTTGGTATCGGGAGAGAAATCTGAAGGATATCAATTTGGGATCACTGCTGATGCTGACTATTCTGCGATCCATTTCCTTCAATCTCAATCGACTTCAAGACGCATTTCTCCTGAGCAATTGTTGTGCGGTCCTGATGAATCTCTCCCCAAATGTTGTGGAACTCCATGACTATGCCGCCATGCGACTTGCCAACGTTACCATTTCAAGTTTGAAAAATTACTCGTTACGAGTGGCGAGGAGCGGTGGCGAAGGAGAGCACGATGAAGATTTGACGACTCCTCGAGGCATGTACGGCGAAGTTGCTCGAACACTTTTGGGCTTGTTACGTCACTGCTTGAGCCCAAAGAATATTGACAAGAACTTGCAGTTGATTTATTCACTCGTCTACCAGCAAGCTGAGTTGAAGTCCTTAATCGACAAGCCCACGATTGGCTCTCTGAAAACCGAATTAGGGCGAGTCAACAAAATTGTCCAACTTGCTGGCAAGCTCGTTCACGACAACGGCGACGCTAGGACGGCGCCTAAGGCTCTCATGGTTTTGAAACTGAACATGGATAAGCTGAAGGAAGCAAGCGAAGCAATTCAAGAAGCCGACTTTACATTTACGTATGAGGAGGAGGCAGACCCGGAAGTATTTTTTGTTCCCTATATTTGGGAAGTCGTTGTGTGCGTTGTAACATCAAGTACGATCGAGTGGGATACTAGCCGTATTCAAGTATTTCCCCTTCTTGACGAGGAGGAAGAAGCCAACAGTGACCCTGTTGGAGGGGAAGACCAACGCTTAATGCAAGGGTTCGCCAATGATGTATCCGATGTGGTTTAAGAAGTTGTAGCCAGCCGATCATGTTTCACTTGCCGCTCCTTCTCCTATGACGCCAGCCGCCTTACTAATCTCTTCGTCATTGACATGAAGCCATTCGTTGATTTCCAGAACGATCCACTCCTTCTCCTTGGTTGAAAGCGCGTGGCCAAAATTATAGGTCTTTGATCCGGCTTTCAATTGAATACATGTCAATGGCTTGCCATTCACTACCATGTCTGCGTTCACCTCTGCTTCTTCCAGTTGCCACGTTGGCCCTTCAGTAGTTTGCGTGTTCGCTCCGAGGACTGTCTTTTCCAAAGACCAAGCGTAAACTCCAATGGTGAGTCGAAGCGCTGTCGCTGGATCGATCACGCTCTTGTTAGCCATTTGAGCCCCAGCCAGCCAAAATGGAATGAGAAAAAGACTCCCAACTGGACCTGCCCTAGCCCTTATCATATTCAAGGTTGCATAGCCGATGATACCGAACCATGATGCAGTAAAGCCCAGTTCAAATAGATTTGAGCCGTGAATTCCAATACGAGGGATAGATATCTGAAGAGAACCCGCATCCGTTGTCTCGATTGTCACCTTGGAACTTAGCAAGAACTTTCCTCGTTGCCGTGTCATCTGGATAGGTTCAAGGCCAGAATCCCCACGAACTCCATCGTTTCGCAGAATGACCTTGCTCTTCCGCAGCGAGACCACACTCCTGGGTTCGCGTCGAGCGGGCGTTAATACGAATGATGTGGTAAATGAAGTACACAAAAATAACAGGAGGAACGTGAATCTCATCGTCAGCTTCAAACGCTCGATCATGGTCAAGTTTGGATGACACGCTATAATCGTTCTGGAGAACATCGCAAACATACAGTGCTCTATTCTCTGGACAGTACTGGTGGCATGCATATGACATATGAGACATACTTGGAGTACGGCATACGGTATCATGCGACACATGGTATTGTATTCCGTACTTATTCCACTCTTGGATCACCAGGTAAAGTAGCAGTACCGTACATGCAGTATATAGTATATACTTTGGTGGATGCTGTGTCTTGTACATCTAGGAGCGCGAGGTCGCCTCATCCGCCGTATGCATGCAGTGGTTTAGACCGTGCATGCGTACCTTCGCATAAATCCGATCCTCCATACATACAGTCACGTCTTGAGTCTTGACTCTTAACTCTTGACATCGAGAGAGAGGCAAGGATAATCTAGTTCAGGTGCTGTATCTTACAATACATGTGCTGACAGTTGCCTCTACTCAGTCTGTTTCAACTTCCTGTAGCAACATGACGATATCGGGAGGTCCACCGGAATTGCGCGGGATCTTCGGCGAGAAGGGCGACTCTGCCAATTGGCTTGATGAAATGACGAAATTTCCGAATGGTGTCCCTCGATTCGAAACCCAAGACGCTTGCGTAGAGTTCATGGAATGGTACGCCACAAACTTTGGGGGGAGTAATCCCGACTACCCGCACTTGATGCATATCTTCACGACGCTAATAAGTTGGGAACAGATCGAGAACATCTTATTACCAAACATCTTAAAGGCCCGCAAGGAACCGAGCGACGCCATGAAGATCCCGCTTGAATACCTCGAGGATCCTGATCCTTCTTCTAAGAATGTTTACGAGCGACCCGAGACCCAGGATGTTGTGGATGAGATTCTTTTCCGCCTAGAACTGCCGATTCATCGGTGTACAACACCCGCATCAACAATCAACACCCTCAAATATCTCTTCTTCCATATGAAATGTGGTATCTTCGTCATGATACGCAACAACAAATTACGTATTTTTGCTCCCTTCGTCAATGGTGATTATCGCAACACTTGGGGTGACGCCCTTGCATTGGAAGGCGACGGATCGTTGGATACGTATTACACGCGAAAGGCTGGACTTTATCGGGAAGAACAGATTGAACCGGATAGAACTAAGTGGTGGGCTAATGGCAACATCATTTGTAATGAACTCACAAAGGAATCCGACAAGGACAAGATGCAGTATTGGGGCGACCACTTTATGGCAGCTCTGCGGGACATGTTGGGCGAAGTCTGCAACCAACGCGAAGTTCCAGATTGTGAGTTCTTTCTCAACAAGCGTGATTATCCTCAACTGAAGGTCAATGTCAAGCAAGGCGGCATCCCGGTGGAGCCATACGGCTTCATTTTTAACAAGGACGACCGTGATCCTGATCAGGATGTTGATCTCATAGACGAGCACAAGTTCTCATCGTATGCACCAATTGTCTCGTTCTATGCGGCTCCTCCAGATCGATTCAGTGACATACCCTGGCCTTCCTCGGAAGATTGGGAAGCTGCCTGCGGCCTCGTCTTTCCTCAGACACTGATCCATGAGAAGAAACCTGATGGCACGGCCGTATTCAATGGGAAACCCCGTGATTTGTTCACGGAAGGAAACTTACGGAAGTTTGAACGAGGCTGGGACGAGGGTCGAGTCGCAACTGCCTTTTTTCGAGGCACAGCCACCGGTGGAGGAACTACGATTGAAAATAACCAACGCCTCAAGGCAGCCTACTTGTGCAATAAATGGAAGGATGACCCAGAAAAGGGCGGGGACGAACCCTTCCTTGACGCTCAAATTGTTGGATGGAACTTGCGTGATAAAAAGACTGCCGAGTCTCCTATGACATTTTTGAGATCAATTGATTTTGACTTTACAGCTGGTCGGCAGCATTTCACTCCCATCTACGAGCAATCGAAATACAAGTATTTGGTCTATATTGATGGCCACTGCGCTGCTTGTCGTTATGGTTTCATGATGCGACTCGGTTCAGTCATATTGAAAGTGACTTCGCGTGTGGTTGCAGATCGCATGTGGTACTTTCCACTACTCAAACCATACCACGACCATGTGCCCATTAAAGAGGATCTATCTGATCTGGAGGACCAGATTCGGTGGTGTCGAGCTAACGACGAAAAGTGCAAAGAAATTGGACAGAATGCGCTTTTGTTTTATGAAAAGTACGTGGGGAAAGACGCTCTCCTGGATTACGTTCAAATGGTGTGCCGTAGCATAGCCAAGCGGTACGTCGAGCCTCCCTCTTGGTGGGATGCACCGCCGCCAGAGCAGGCACCCCCAAAGCTCCGGAAACCGGACACGCCATGTTACGAGGATAGCAAGTCCGGATCGAGTCGCTTATGCGTTCGCTGCCAGGAAGATAAGGAGGAAGAGGAACGCAAGAACGCGGAAGAGGAAGCCAATGCGCATGCACAAAAGAAAGATCTGAAAAATTCAAGGGCAAATCTGAGAAACCGCATGCGGAAGAAAGCTAAGCATAGTGCCGCAGACAAGAAGTAATGCGTTGAATTCACAGGTCAGTTAGTACAAGCAGCGAATGGACGTCGACATTTATTACAACTGTATGCCACTCACATCATTAGGCTTATCCATTGGGTTAACCAGAACCCAGCTCACAATTTCAGCAATGTGACTCTGTCGACCACGCTGTACTCCGGTACATCGTATTTGCAACGCTGCCAGTGATTCGAACGCAGTCGTGCTCCAAAGCGAATTTTGGGTATCCAGAATCCTTATGAGATCTTAAGATCGTATGCCTTGACCCATTCGTGCAAATCTAATGCAAGGTCAGGCGTCGTGACCTAAATGAAGAATGCATTTGCAACGACTTGCCACAGATGCCTTGTTTAGTTTCCACCTCTGGGCAAGTGCATTCCAAACTCGAAGGCGTGGTTCTACCGATACGTCGAAGTACATCTTAGAAACATTATTCTTAAGCCTGACTTAATTGAGCTCCCTTCGAAGATGTGATGGCGGATGCGTCAGTGAATATGCAAAGACTTTGTCATTATAATAATTCCTGCAAATCACCGACTTTTCGGTCTTGATGAATGTTCCGCAGCATGGGCAACGTGCGTCCCTTATAAAAAAGATGGTCAATGACACCCATGACGTAGCATATCGAAATGACCAACCAAGTATTCAAACAGCTTTCCACTTCCGAGAAAAGCCATGGACATGAGATCCCAAGAAGCATGCGCCGACGCACAGTTGCTTTGTGCAGTCCCTTTTAACCGTCATTCAAAGCATAGATCATGCAATTTTTTTACAACATCGTAGCCTCGATTCCAATAGCACAGCGTACGAATACGCGGTAGCAATGTCGTGTGCCTTTCCATTCTCAAACAATGATTCAGCACGATGATTCCCAATCTAAATAGGTAGGGAAACTATTCCAAGTTCGCCACACGCCGATACACTGTTTGAAACATTCTGTGATCTGAACAGATTCGGAGACTCGATTCCAAGTTTGCCACACGCCCATTTGCAGCTTGCAAAACACTCGGGGTGTCCATTTTCAAACAACCACTCAGAGCGTTGATCCAGCAATCTAAATAGATTCGGAGACTCGATCCCAAGCTTGGCACACGCCCAAACACAGCGTGCGATAGCTTGGGGGGTGCCGTCATCCATAAACCATTCTGAGCGTTGATCGAGCAATCTAAATAGATTTGGAGCCTCGATTCCAAGCTTGCCACACGCCCATACACAGTTTGCGATGCCTTGGGGCGTCCCATTACCTATCAACCATTCCTAGCGTTGATCGAGCAATCTAAACAGATTCGGAGACTCGATTCCACGCTTGCCACACGCCCATACACAGTTTGCAATGCCTTGCGGCGTCCCATAATCCATTAGCAATTCAGAGTGTTTATCTAGCAATCAAAACAGATTCGGAGATTCGATTCCAAGCTTGCCACATGCCCATACACAGTTTGCAATACTCTGAGCATTTCCATTTTCGATGAGCCATTGTCTGAGCATTTCCATTTTCGATGAGCCATTCCGAGCGTTGATCGAGTAATCGAAACATGTTTTGCGACTCGATTCGAAGCTTGCCAAGTGCCCACACGCAGTTTGCGATGCATTGGAGAGTCCCATCATCCATCAACCATTCCGCGGGTTGATCGAGCAATCTAAAAAGATTTGGAGCCTCGATTCCAAGCTTGCCACACGCCCATACAAAGTTTGAAAATGCCTTGTGGGGTCTCATTATCCTTCAACCATTCCGAGCGTTGATCGAGTAATCTAAACAGATTCGGAGACTTAACTCCAAGCGTGCCACAAGCCCATACATAGTTTCCAAAGCCTTGGGGGGTGCAATTATCCATCAACCATTCCGAGCGTTGATTGAGCAATCTAAATAGATTTTTGGAGCCTCAACTCTAAGCTTGCCACACGCCCATACGCAGTTAGCAATATTCTGTGCATTTCCGTTTTCCATTAACCACTCAGCCCGTTGATCGAGCAATCTAAACAGATTCGGAGACTCGATTCCAAATGAAGCACACGCCCATACAGAGTTTGCGATGCATTGGGGTGTCCCATTATCCATCAACCATTCCGAGCGTTGATAGAGCAATCTAAACAGATTCGGGGGCTCGATTCGACGCTTGCCATTAGCCCACTCACAGTTTGCAATGCATTGATACCATTTTCAAACAAACAATCTACATTATCCCTGTCCTCCAGGAATGCCATTATTTGCCTGGAAACTACGTTGCGTTTTGGTTCCAGTCCCATTTTCGCAATAGCATGGACGATGGTCGCCACCACACGAGCACATTCCAACCATGTGATCCCAAAAACAAGAAAGCGTTGCATTCGTGTCAGCCAGAAAGGCTTCAAACAACGGATCATCTTTTCTCATCTGTCGGATGCGACTTAGCTTGGACATCACAGTTGTATGGTTGGAAGCATTGAAGAACTGCTTCTGCTGCTGATACATATTCAAGATTTCTCTCCGCAGGCCATCTGTTCCAAGTTCAATGATCTTTTTGTTGATGGATATTGACGCATTCTGGTCCGCCTTTACCCCGCGATTAAAATGTTCGTTTGGTTCTGACGTCGATTCGAGTTCTGGTCGTCAATGGTCGAGGTAACGAAACAGTGACGGGCTGCTTTAAATCCTGTACTTCGCAAACGAGCCAGTGTCACTGGTGCAGAAGATCCGGAAGTCTTCAACGGTGAGATGGATGGAGAGAAGACTGACAGCAAATCTCCGCGAAAGCACCATTGCTGAGACGCAAACGTTCGAAACGTTGGTATTCGAACGTCATACAAAGAAAAACGTTGCTGCTGTTACAGCTTGTTTCCAAATAGCGACCTTCCTGATGATGGTGGCCGTCTTCATGTTATCATACACACTCATACTAATTTGTTTGACGCGATACCAGCCGTAGTGTCGTTTGAGATTATCAACCTTCTCCATAGAGTTGAGATGGCCTTTACGCTTTACACTCAGAAGCAAAGATAGCGTCTCAAGCCTCAAGTCTTATACATCATCATCATGCCAAACTGATGCTCTCCATATATATATATCAGATACAAGTACTCGTACGAGTACTCTTCGATTGACTTGAGTGCAGCATGTTCACCGGTACAGTTGAATTGTACGAGTACTGGAGTACTCGGTTTTTACTGTACCAGGTCCAGTACGACATGCTCCCATATCCCGCTTAAGGTGCGCAGTATGCGCCATTCGTACGGTGCCTACGTTGTAAAACAGGTGATGTTAGATTTTATATACTGTATGTAGTACTATACCAGTTCACATTTTACAGCATCATAGCATCATGCATGAGACCTACAACAGAACAAAACGGAAGGACCATGAAGTTGGAAGAACTGCATCAATGTCTGTTGGAACGCAATACGCTCGAGACCCTTCCATTTCTGGCAGTGCATGAGGCAAACGCAACTCTTCTCAATCAAGTGGACGCTCTTCAGCTAAAATGTGAAGCTCTTGAACGACAAAATTCAGCGCTTGATTCTCGTGGTGGTGGGTCTGGTGGGAACAGCGAAACAGCCGCGCTTCGCAACGAGACTCGGTTGCGAGAAAAAGTGGAAAAGTTACAAGAAGAGCTGAATGAAAAACTTAGAGTGAAGGAAAAGGACACGGCACAAGCGCTTGAAACTGCGAATGCCCTGGCGCAGGCGAAGGAGGCACAGGCAATACTTGAGCAGAAACTGAAAACATTGGCGCAAGAAACAGTCAGGAAGGAAAAGGCTGTCAGTCACTTGACCCAACAATTGGAAGACGCAAAATCTACAACAAGGCTAGCTGAATTACAATACATGGGCCTGAAAGAAACGATTCGGTCACTCCAGGAAGAAAACGACGTTTTCAAGGTCGAAAATCGAAAGCTCATTGATCGACTTGTTGGCGAAAAGGAAAAGACATCTGATGAAGTCAATGCCTTGAATGAAATGGTGGATCACCTCAGAAAGGAGGTAGAGATGCTGCGGGCGCTCAAACTGCAAGACGACAAACGCCGGTCGTGGTTTGGAACGCCTACCAAGACTGCTGAATTGGTAGCTGCCGACACACCTCCGGTAAATGACGACACTTCGAGGGCGCCTATATTTGGCACGGCTGGAACCATTGTTCCCTCTTCCATCAAATCCGTAATACCAGCACATAATGGAGAAGCCCTTTGCGTACGATACGATTCGAGTGGCGCTCACATGATTGCGACTTGTGGCACTGATTCGCTCGTCAAGGTTTGGGACTCAAGTACTGGCACATTGAAGGCCACGCTTCGTGGAAATTCCGTCATTAGCGCTTGCGACATGGATGGTGATTTGGCTGTTGGAGGAGGAAGCGACAAAATGTGCCGGGTCTGGAATGTAACAACGCAACGAATGGTGAGTCTCCTTGTCTGACGCCAGTCTTGGGACTGTCGCTTGTAGTATTGCTCTCATGCATGATCATTCCAACCTCCGCCACGAATTGATCGCCGAGTGAAGATTCATCAGCTTGTTGGACATTCCAGTAAGGTCACTTGTGTCCGACTCTTTGGTGGCGGGAAGGCCGTCCTGACTGGATCGGCTGACCGGTCAATGAAGATTTGGGATATATCGCGGAGTACATATCGCCAAACCACAAGTCTCCGTCATAGTTCCACTTGCCAGAGCATTGATGTGGCTTCTGATTCCTTTACCGCTGCATCGGGCCATTTGGATGGAGGCCTCCGAGTTTGGGATGTCCGAACCGGAGACCGAACCGAGGATCTCGTGGGGCTTCACGACGGCGGTGTAACATCTGTCCAGTTTGACCCCTCAAATCCCTCCCAATTGTTGACAAACGGCAGGGATCATTCTCTGAAACTCATCGACATGCGCACTGGTGCTGCTGTAAAAACATTCCGCAACCCCGATTTTCAGACAACTAGTAGTTGGTCGGCATGTGCGATGAGCCCCAATGGTCTTTATGCTGCATCTGTCTCTGGCACAACTGGACAGTTGTTTGTGTGGCAGACCAGCGATGCCAGTCTGGTCGCCAAGCTAGATGGTCACAAGGCTGGCGTCGCGGGAGGGGTTTCGTGGGGAGCCTGCGGCGGGCAGCAAGTTGCAACTGTCGACCGCGCTGGTGTACTAATTTTGTGGGCATAAGGGTTCGCGATGTGTATGCATCTAGAGAGAGAAGCGCATCAACTATATGCAGTATAGAGTGAGTAGGTGAACCTATCGTTGCTTGCATTGTGCAATTCGTTACTTAGAGTCCAACACCAAGTGCAATAGCCATGGCCTTGTTGGTTTCCATCTCAATCTCGGCTTCCGCCTGTGCAAGCGATCCAGATTCGGCAGAGCTAAAGGCGATCCTGGCTGCTTCGTAATTCTTTTGAATTGCTGCCGAATCCAAATCGTCCAACTTGACGGCCTCTGGGCAGGAAATGTCCTGAACGAAACAAGGTACGTTTCGAAGTGAGTTTTTATATTCGAATATTATATTTCAATATGAAAATAACAAGTATTGACGTACCGTTACGGAATTAGCATGGGTCAAGGCGAATCCTCCTGCAACGAAATACTTCTCAGGTTCACCATCCTCATGGAGGATTTGAAGCACACCAGGCTTGAGTTGAGCAACAGTAGGGACGTGGTTGACAGTCACACCGTATTCTCCATCGATACCAGGAATGATAACTTGAGACACTTGAGCTCCATGATAAATCGTTTCATGAGGGAGACAAAAGTTCAAGGTCATTTTCGTAGGAGCAGCAGCCGCTTCCGAACTCAAGAAGCGAGCTGATCTGCGAGCGAGAGAGGAGGCTGTTCGTGATAGCGATAGCATGATGATGTCTGAGTGAGGCAATCGGTCAAAAGGTCAATTGATGATCACATGCATTGGCAGAGATTCGAGGTCGGGCGCTGCGGCAGGGGGAAGGAGGCTCAAACTCGGATTGGTCCAGTCGATCAGTGCAGGACATACACTCTTGCAATTTCAAGGCCAATCTACTCTACCGAAACAAACGGAATGTCACAAGTTGGCGATACCGAATTTTATACTGACTCCTACGTGCCACATCGATTTCTGAGGCTGGCGAAATTCCTGTGCATTGAGGGCGGATCTTTTTGTTGTCCAGTCAATACTGGGGCACACGTAGAATGTACTCAGTACCAGACACAGTGCAACGCGTTTTCCCCTTCTCAACCACCGTCAAATACATCGGCTGAAACTTCACAGTTGACCATGTTTACTGCTCGTCGCGTCGTTCAATTTGGTAAGAGCCTTGCCCCACAGCCTCTCCATCAATAATGTTGTGATTGGTAGATAGTAGTGGCGAAAATGCCCCAAAGGGGTGAAAGAGATTGTCATGGTCACTGAGATTCAAGGCTCCGATGTGTCTTTCGTCTGGCCAGCGTCCGTCGCCGTCGTTTCCTGATGCTCACAAATTTCTTTTCGTTATATTCCTTCCATAACCCGAATTCGCTCAGCTGCCAAGGAACAACAGCGCGCCTTTACGGGCACCGCTGTTCTCAAGGCCGGCGGAAAGGTCACGCAAGTCATTGGTGCCGTCGTTGATGTTCAGTTCACTGGCAAGCTGCCTAAGATTCTGAATGCCCTCGAGGTCGACATGCCTGCAGGATCGGAACGTCTCGTCTTGGAGGTTGCCCAACATTTGGGAGAAAACACTGTTCGCACGATTGCGATGGAATCAACTGATGGTCTTGTTCGCGGACAAAAATGCGTTGACACCGGTGCTCCGATCCAAGTTCCAGTCGGACCTGAAACTCTTGGACGTATTATCAACGTCATCGGAGAACCCGTCGATGAGAAGGGACCCATCTTCAAGACCAAAGCCGACGAGAAGTTTGCTCCTCTCCATCGTTCAGCCCCTACCTTCACGGAGCAGGGACGTTCCCAAGATATCCTTGTCACTGGTATCAAAGTTGTTGATCTTCTTGCACCTTACGCCAAAGGTGGAAAGATTGGTCTTTTCGGTGGTGCAGGTGTCGGCAAGACCGTCGTCATTATGGAGCTCATCAACAACATTGCCATGAACCACGGAGGTTACTCCGTTTTTGCCGGTGTCGGCGAACGTACTCGTGAAGGTAACGATCTTTACTATGAAATGATTGAGGGTGGTGTGATCAAGCTGGACAAGGAGACCGGATCCACAAAGGGTTCTAAGGCCGCCCTTGTATACGGACAGATGAACGAGCCCCCAGGTGCGCGTGCCCGTGTCGCGCTTACTGGTCTCGCTATTGCGGAGTACTTCCGTGATGAAGAAGGACAAGATGTGCTCCTTTTCGTTGACAACATTTTCCGTTTCACACAAGCCGGTTCCGAGGTGTCAGCCCTCCTCGGACGTATTCCTTCTGCTGTGGGTTACCAACCTACTCTTGCCACGGACATGGGTGCCCTCCAAGAACGTATTACCTCCACTTCCAAGGGATCCATTACGTCTGTCCAGGCGGTATACGTGCCTGCCGATGATCTTACCGATCCTGCTCCTGCCACAACTTTCGCTCACTTGGATGCCACAACTGTGCTTTCCCGTTCCATTTCCGAACTCGGTATCTACCCAGCTGTCGATCCTTTGGACTCTACATCCAGAATGCTCGATCCTCGTGTCATCGGACAGGAGCACTATGATGTTGCCCGTTCCACTCAGAAGCTCCTTCAGGATTACAAGGGTTTGCAGGATATCATTGCCATTCTGGGCATGGATGAACTTTCCGAAGACGACAAGCTCACTGTTGCACGCGCACGTAAGGTGCAAAAGTTCATGTCTCAGCCTTTCCACGTTGCTGAAGTTTTTACCGGTAAGCCAGGGAAGTTTGTCAGCCTTGCGGATACCATCAGTGCATTCAAGGCCATTATTGCCGGAGAATACGATGACCTTCCAGAAGGTGCTTTCTACATGGTTGGCAACATTGAAGATGTCAAGCAGAAGGCCATCGACATGGCCATCTAAGTCTAGATCATGAACAGTAAGCATGCACTGGTACCATTTTAGATACTTCTGACTGTTAATCAACTTGTCTTGATGCAAGATGAAGCGCTGCTGGCCCACTTTTTATGCTGGTGTTCGAGAACAGCGTGGAACACGTTTCTGTCCCTAGTAACTCGTGACTTAAATTCTGACGTCATCAAATCAAGGCTCAAGCCCATCGGCCTCATCTGACATCAGGTTTGAAAACGGCATCATTCATTGAAAGATGACAAACCACCGTTCCCTCTGCTATCTACTAGCTTGCGGCGGCGTCTCTGCTTGGACTTCAACAATCCGCATGATATCATCTACCTCTCTTGCTGGATCTTCAGCTTCGATAGATCTTTTGGAACATCTGCCCAAACCCCTCATTTTGGGGTCTGGTTCGTTCACCCGAAAGCTAATTTTGAGGGAAATGGGTATTGATTTCCTGGTCGTCAAGCGGCCCATTGATGAACGAGGGATTGGTGATCGCGATCAAGATACACCGCATGATTTAGTTTTGATGTTAGCCAAAGCCAAGATGAATCATTTGGTGGAACAAATTGAAAAAGGGAACTGTCAAGGAGAACTAGAAAGTTATTTCGGAGAAGCGGCAGGCAAGGGGCCACTGATAGTCTTGACTGGAGATCAAGTTGTGACACATGATGGAAAGATTTTGGAAAAACCAGAATCGATCGAGGAAGCCAAAGCATTTTGCCAGGGATATGCCATGTCGCCGCCGTCGACAGTCGGAGCATGCGTGATACATCACATTCCCACTGGAATTCAAGTGAGCGGTGTCGACACTGCCACGATTTACTTTCGACCTAGTATTGCGGACTTTGTCGAAGGGAAAGACCTAATTGATCGACTGCTGGAGGACAAGGCTCCAATTTTAGAATGCGCCGGCGGGCTCATGATTGAACATGACTTAGTACGTGAGCACGTTGAGGATATTGACGGAACGGAAGATAGTGTCATGGGATTGAGCAAAGTTTTGGTAGAAAGACTCCTAAACGAGCTTAGGGGTAGTCTGGATGCAACTAACAGCCTCGCTTCATAGCTGCAAGTTTATACTGGAGTTATTCGAGCACCTTTTTGTGTATCATTAGTTTGCATGCGCTCTCAAACAGGAGGAGTATTATACCGTCGTCTACTACATCAGTTGCTCTGTACTCGTGCTCACAGCAGATCTCTCAGTACTCCGAGTACCAAGTACTGTCGAAAAACAATGATTAGCATGATTTGCTCATTTTTCATAACATTCATATCGCGCCCCATATCATACTCAAGGAGCATGCAGGCTGTCACCGGAGCAGAGTGTGATGTTGTTATCAACAATGATTCGCTCCCAAAGTCACCCAGGTTCGTGGATGTCTTGTGATATCATTCACCTCTATCTACTATGTCATTCATCTGCCGGTGACTAATCAAAGACTTCCGGTAGCTGCTAGTAGGAGAGGCTGCACTAGAGACTACAAGCTCTCTGATTTACTGTGGTGGACTGTTAACAGTTGTAGTTGGAACTGGTACCTGGTACTGGTACTGTACTGTATCAATTTATTGCAGTACTAGAGAACAGTACGTAATACGTCGTACAGTATCCGTATCGCCAATGTGGCAAATCGCAGGACGCACAGTCGCACAGATCATCTCCGAAATCCATCGGACGGTCGTTAGCCCATACGCCTGTTGCATAGCGGCCGCCTTCCATCACATTCAGCGTCTAGTTGTCTCACGTGTCTGATCTCACGGCTGCTATCAGTTTCCTGCGTGTCTGCGCTTCATTGATACTTCCGCGTTGAGTTGTTAAGTTTGTTACTTGTGCAGCGGAGGAGGAGTCCTGTCAGCGTCAATTGAAGGTGCAGTGAAATTGACTGAAGGAATCGTCGGTAGAAATCTTTGAGGCATTTTTGGTGGCGATTAACGGCTTGAAATCTAGTGGCTAGCTTTTCTGAAGGCAAGGATTCAGCATGGACTCGCAACAATTGGCGCAAGTGGAGTCTTTGTGTGAGACTCTCTACACTGGTGCACCTTCCAAAGGGGAAGATGGCCAACCAATATCGCGAGCTGATGCTCAAGCGCGTCTACTTTCCTTGCAATCATCGGCGGACTATATTCCACAATGTCAATACATCCTGGACAATTCCAGCAGCATGTATGCGCGTCTCGTCGCCGCAAACTCGTTGACTGAACTCATCACAAACTACTGGAATTCATTCACAGTCACAGATAGAATCGCGTTTCGAAATTACGTCCTCGGCTATCTAGCTAATCAAGGACCTTCCATGCAAGACTTTGTTACAACAGCCCTAATCAAGTTAGTCTGTCGCATCACCAAATTGGGGTGGTTTGACGATGCGACACATCGAGATCTTGCGGATGATGTTACCAAATTCTTGCAGGCTACCGTGGGTCACTGCATTCTCGGTCTGAAAATATTGAACCAGTTGGTGGATGAGCTCAACATTCCAACGTCGGGACGAACTTTGACGCAGCATCGAAAGAGCTCAGTTTCTTTCCGAGATGTGTGTCTCTTCAAAGTCTTTCAATTAGGTTTAACGACGTTGAAGCAGCTTCAAACCAGCGCAATTGGTGAGTTTTCCTGTGCGAATGCCTCGTCTCGCATTGATGATATTGTGTTGAGATCGCTAATTTCGCACTCTTCTCCTTCAGTCGCAAATCCACAGCAGCAAGCTATCCTTGGTGAGCAAGCACTCTCTTTGACTGTGCGCTGTCTCAACTTCGATTTCATTGGGACCAATCCGGACGAATCGACGGAGGATGTCGGTACGATTCAGGCTCCAACCTCTTGGCGGCCTGTCTTGCAAGACCCTGCCACCACTGAGCTGCTCTTTGATTTTTATGCGAAGACTGAACCACCACGATCCTCCAAGGCCATGGAAGCTGTCATACTCCTCTCGTCCATTCGACGTTCACTCTTTCCTACCGATAAGGATCGTGCTGCGTTCTTAGGACGACTTGTAGACGGTATTCGTGAATTGCTGAAAAATCAAACAGGCCTCCAACATCAAGACAACTACCATCAATTTTGTCGTCTTCTGGGTAGGCTCAAGGCCAACTACCAACTCAGTGAGTTAGTCAAAACAGATGGTTATCTTGAATGGTTGGAGCTAGCATCTAGCTTCACGGTCCAATCAATTCGCAACTGGCAATACTCTACAAACTCAATACACTACCTGTTGGCACTTTGGGGGCGCCTCGTGGCGGCTGTTCCGTACGTCAGACCGGATACAGGAGCTCGTGGGCATGTGCAACTGTTGGAGAAACAGGTTCTCCTTGTGTCCGAGACATACATTGAGTCCATGCTAGCATCTGTTGAAACAGTCCTCAGAAGCGAAGGAGCCCTGGAAGATCCACTCGATGATGATGGCTCGCTGAAGGAGCAGTTAGATCGCTTGCCGGTCATTTGTCGATTCCAGTATGGACCAGTTGCCAATCTGATTCTTCAAAAGTTTGATCCTCTGATGAATCAATATCGCGAACTCTTGTCACGTATGGGAACAAACGCGACGGAAACAGCGCCGCAAGATGTGCAGCAGCGAATAGCTATTATTGAGGGACAACTTACTTGGTTGGCCTACATAGTGGGTACCATTGTGGGCGGTCACTCTTGGTCTTCGGCTCACATGGGGGAAGGAGAAGAGACTATCGATGCCGGGTTGAGTCGTCGGGCGTTGCAGCTTGCCCAGATGGTGGACTATCGATTGACGACCTCTAATGGAATCGGTAGAGCCGACCCCAAGCTGGAGCTGGCCTTGCTTTACTACTTTCAGAACTTTCGTCGGGTCTACATGTTCATGTGGGATCAGGTATCGGGTTCTGGGTCTGGGACGCCCACGGGGGTCGCCGTTTCAATTGTTGCAATGAATGTCGCGAAGTTGGACACCACGCCCTCCACGAAGCAAAAGGTATATCAGCGAATGTTTGACCACCTTCAGATGGGAGACCATACTGCTGTTGCGAATCTTATTGTGACCAAAATGGGTAATGACCTCAAGTTTTGGCCTGAAGATAACGAAATCGTTGGGAAAACATTGGAGTTGCTGCATGACATGGCTGGCGGATATAGTAGTTCCAAGCTCCTTTTGACTCTCGAGACTGTTCGCTATTTGGCGCGCCACCACACCGAGGACCAGTTTCCGTTCCTCGCTGTTCCGTCGAACACTCGCCACCGGACTACATTTCATGCCACGCTCACGAGGTTGTTGCTGTCTCCAAACGGAGAGGAAAAGCTCGGTCTTACCTTCGAGCAATTCATGGAGCCTCTGGTCAATACCCTCGGGCAACTGGGATCGCTGTCGATGCCAGACTTGCGAAACGAGAATTGTCGACGTCCACTGATTGGAGTCTTCCGAGATTTGCGAGGGGTGACTGCTAGCTTGCACAATCGTCGCAGTTATGGGCTTCTCTTTGATCTATTACATCCCAACCACCTACCGCTCCTGTCCAATGTTGCCGATTTGTGGCACGACCAGCCTGATGTGATCATAAGCGTGCTGCGTTTCCTCCATGAATTCTGTCACAACAAAGCGAATCGAGTGAACTTTGATCAAAGCAGTCCTAATGGAATTCTGTTATTTCGTGGAACCAGCGATGTTGTATGTGCCTACGGCCGTCGGCTCCTTGCGACTCCTCGACCAGATACACAAGACATATACAAGAAGCGCTACAAGAGCATGGCGTTAGCGCTGAATGTTCTCAATTCAGCCCTCGGTGGAAACTACGTCTGCTTTGGAGTTTTCGGGCTGTACAATGACCCTGCCCTTGATAACAGCTTGGACGTGGCTCTTCAGATGTCCCTCAGCATCTCGCTAGAAGACGTGATTGCGTATCCAAAGTTGAGCAAAGCGTACTTTGGATTCATTGAGATCCTTTTTCGTAATCATAAGAAGACTGTGTTTGCTTTGGATACAAACATCTTCATGCAGCTCATGACTGCTGTGCACGAAGGTCTTCAGTCAAGCGATGCGACTTTGAGCTCTTTGTGCGCCAACACAATCGATCACCTCGCAACCTTCTATTTTTCGACTAATGGCAAGGAAAAGATCGAAATGCACAACTTGAACAAGGTGTGTTATTGTTCGGGATATAATTTGCGTTTTGTGTATTGGTCTCTAACTTTACTCTACTCGCAGCATCTCGCGGCACATCCAAACTTGTTCTCTAGCCTCACAGCCACCCTCTTCAACTTGTTGCTGTTTGGCCCAGCGCAAAACCATTGGGCTGTGATTCGACCCATGTTAAGTCTCATGCTGGCGAGCGAGACCAGCTTCGCAGCTTATACGGACCATCTCCTCAGCTCGCAGAATCCAGAAAACCAGGCGAAGCTTCAGGAGGCACTTAACAAGTTATTGGTTGATGTCAATCGTAGCTTGGACTCTGCTAACCGAGATCGGTTCACTCAGAAGTTGACAGCATTCCGAGTCACCGCACGAAGCTTTCTTACTCTCTAACGCTGTTGGCGAGATAGCTGCTAGGATGTAGTGAATTGAAAACCGCAGCACGTGTGAATCCATTGTAGTTAGACGACGGGTGCATCTATTGTCTCGCTGTAGTATCATGCAGTTAAGGTCCATTTAGCGGATTGCGATACTTCTCGCGCGCATGACATTATGTTAGAGAATGCAGCCCGCGCGGTTGCGGAGATTCCAGACGAAGCGCTCGCGCAGAGCGCTGTGCCGCTAGAAAGTCTGAATGAATAGCGGCTTACCAATAGTAAGGAAAGGCAAAATAAACGCAGTCGAAACATTGACTTCCAAAGGTTCTACCCATTATGCAGCTGGTTTTACTTCGCTGTTTATGGTGGGGAATGTTTCGGCTGCTTTAGCACATTTTCTTCAGCATCGAGAGGGCAACGACAAAATTTGCCATACCTACCTCGTTATTTGTTGATAGTCAAGTTACAAGGTCGTGGGATTAAAATATCTAGCTAGTTTACGTTGAGATAGTGAGACACGTTTCTGTTTCCATTCTCCAGTTCCTTCATCCAAAATACCATGCATTGAAAATGGCTGCATTTATAGATCATTCTTTGGATGAACGCCCCAATGTCAGAAGAATGAAAGTCTCCAAAGCAACAGCATGCCCGACTAAGCACCAGGTTCCAGCCTCAACAGTCCCCACCATGGTAAGACAGGATTCTCCTGTCAAGTCATGAAACTCGCTGCAAATACCCGACATTTGCTCATTCAGCATTTCCACGCCAAGGGTTTGCAGGGTAGGAATCATTATAAGAATTGCAGCGCAAATTGAGATGCTGTTCACCGCAGGATGAATCCCGGACAGCCAGCGCTTCTTTAATCCGAAGAAAGAAATGCCTATTGCAACAACGAGCGCCAGTGTTGGAAAGACGAAAAGCTGCGTTACGACAGTTGCTTGCAACATGGCATGAGAAGCCCCCTTGGGTGTTTGCACCAAATCTGCAAGGTGCACGTTCAGCGTTGTTTGCGACATGAAATTGGAGGCAGCTCCTTGGTATGTGACTTTGAATAAAGGACAGGCGAAAGCGGCTATCCACAGGATGATAGAAATGACAGCACTTTCAAACAAAAGGAGCCTGTAAGGACACCAACAAGCACATTCAGGTTCCGGTGCCACTATAGTGTTGGCTCGAACCACCTCTTGTTCTTCTTCTTCCTCCTCCTCCTCCTCCTCCAAAACACGCATGTATCCTTGCTCCATCGCGTCGATAGGTCCCGCTGTTGACGGACAGCTCACAGCGGCGATGGCCATCAATTTGGCGGATACAACCGCGATGGTCATTCCAATCGTGTAACAAACGAGACCTGATCCCATTCGAGTTTGCACTTCGGCCTTCGTTTCCACCAATGTCAACTCGATGAAGGAGAGCGCAAAATCTAGAATTAGAACGATGTAGACGACCAAAAATCCAAAGCGGATGAAAATGTTAATCATCGACTTCGGTTCATGGGCTTTTCCCAAAACTATTGCGGCATGACGCTCCAACGCCGTCATAGGCAGCGCGATCATGGCGCAGCAGGGAATAATGATAGTCGTGACGGCGAGCAGAGCGACAGCTGACGTTTGTCCTGACGAGACGAACGCGGATACCATGGAACCCAGGTCCAAATTTTGCAGGAGCGTATCCAATGGTGGCGTCACGAAAATGTGAGTCACAAGCAAGTGTACTTGAAGCCAAGACGGTGATAAGAGGGATCCCCATAAGAGACCTATTTGAATGGTTGCGAGCGACCCCAACAATACTGTGAGGAATGAGACTGGCGCTAGCTGCCTTCGTCGATCAGTTGGGGACGAATGGCCGCGATTCGTGTTCCGAATTTGCGGCACATGCAAAGGAGGCGACGATGCTTCGCGGAGCATTAGCGTCAATTGCGAATTGGCATCGGGGTCGTCTACGCCGCCAGAGAGAGAGGGGGCCTCATGAGATTCATCGGCAGCTAGCAATGGCGTATTCATTGTTCCGAGGATGAAGGAATTGTGATGTCGTTTTTGTGTCATCGTGGATTCGGGATGATGCAGCGACGTGATGTAGTTGCACTGTGCACTGTGCACTTTGCACTGTGCACTGTGCACTGCACACAAGGGCACGGATAGACGGACAGACGGATAGACGCTGTCCATGTTGTGCACTGGTGAATTTGCATTGCGGTCTTGCAAGCCTATACTCTCAGTATTCTGGCCGTGTATCACGTATATCATACGCTACTGGTAGTATATCATATATCATATACTGTACCATATACAGCATACGACCATAGTACTGCAAGTACTCGGAGTACTAAATAAATGTCCCCAATCTATCGATACATGCTGTAGAATGTAGTGATACGTAATAGATTGTCGAATTTTTCTGTTGATGTTGCCTCCAAGATAATTGACTGATATGGTGTGCTGGACCAATGTGCAACTTCTCAGATTGTCCCTGAAACTGACCGTCATCAGTGAGATGTTTAAGTTACAACGAAGTTTGAGTTGTTTACAACAAGAGGCAGCATCGCCGTGGAATACAAGCAACGGCATGGTCGAAGTATCGACCAGCAGCTCCTCAATTTGGTCTGACCGGCATGTCCAAGCACAGGTTTGAGGAGCTCTTCACTCACACCAGATGGAGTCACCAGCCAGCGGACTGAATTACTACTTGTACTTCTGAAGAGCGAGCATAGTAGGTGGATGCTGGTGGTGGATGAATTTGTGATGACCTTTAATGAGCATTCTCGCTTGCAAGAACTTTTTCAATCCGTCCGATATGATTTCTAGGGACAAAGCATGAGCCACTGGCATGGACAGGGAGGCCACTGGATCAATCATGGCCTCCTACATTGTATTGCACTCAATACTAGAAAGCCTGAGAGTGCTGGTTATGAGATTCAGAATGCAGCATGTGCTGGAGTAAGCAAGTGCTGGAGTCATGCTGCTGAGACTCAAGCTTGCTTGTTACTAAAGGAGCAAACTTGCTGGGAGTCGAGGAGGAAGACTTTGCAGACAACAGCAACAGCTTGGCTGCTAGCTATACTGTGGTACACGCGTGCTGAAGCAAGTAGTATCGCTTGGTTTGCATTGGTGCATTGCTTTTGTGTGCTGATTCCTACTTTGCTTCTGTTGGAGCTGCCAATGAGCTGTTTTGCAACGGCTTGAGATTCGTTGGCATTGTCAAGACTGCAACAGCAAGGGTTCCCCAAACAAATCATGACAAGCGTTGAACTTCAACGCCGCGGAGACTTTTTTGATCTCAAAGCCAGCCAATGCTACAGCCTGTACTCCACAGCTTGGAGCAATGGTGTGGATGGATTGGGAGTGCCAATACTTTATATTGACAGCAGATTTGTAGGAAGCGGGAACGTCATTTCAGCGATGCCGATGGAGACAAGTTGACCAGACACCAAAAACAGCGCAAGAGGGGGTGCTTTCATTACCATGCATCATAACCAGCAAAGATTGAGATATATTTCTCTTTATGCGGTAAAATTGCCAGGTATAACCGACTTTGACAGGAGGATGGTCTTTGCCGCATTGAGAAGAAGGTAAAAACAAAGGATTGCAATTTCTTCCATGGTAGGATTTTTAGTTTATGCAATCCATGAGCGACATCAGCAACAACTTTATCTGCTGGTGGCCCTGGCATGAGCTCAAATCTTCAAAGCCCCGTTGAAGTTAGCAATGCAATGAATGCAGCATCTGCCTGCCCAGGTGGAAGCAAAACAAGCAAAGAAGTCCAGGAATTGCTGCTCTGTTCATCATGTTGTCGAGGAATATTTGCGATGAGCCATTGGCGTGCTTCTGGCAGACCGCTGTTTGTAGTAGTATGTATGTCACTTCAATTTGTTATGGCAGCATCTTGCTTCTGTGGTTCCAGCAGAGTTGGAGCCCATTGTACCAACTTGCTGGTTGGCATTTGTCTGCATAGCTGTCATTCCCTGTGAAACTTCCACAAATGAAGGTGCCCAAAGAAGAGGAGTACAGCCAGCACAGTTGTTGATCACTTACCTTCTTTAAACCAGACAAAGTCAAAACAGCTCATGCCAATGTTGTGCACACGCAACAAGTCCTCCAGTGGGTCATCACCTCTGACCATGATCACCTATGACGTGTCTTTGGTACCTGTAAAATCAATGCTGGCAAAAACAAAGAATTCCTGTGTAAGAAATAACATTGGAAGGTCACATAACAGCATGTCTTTGGCAACTGCATTTTTTGGGTCGCTGAAAGTAAAAATTTCCCATGCAAGAAATGACATTGGAGTGCCACATGACATATCTCTGGCATCTGCAATTTTTAGTACTGAAAAGAAAGCAATAATTGCATATGTTAGAAACAACATTGGAATGGTGTCACATGATTTGTCTTTGGCATGCCAATTTTGATGGTGGTCCAAATAATAGAAAATTTCCTACATGCTAAGAAATGACTTTGGAATGTCATACAACATGATGTTTATGGCATGTGTGAATTTTTTCTCGCAAAAATTGAAAATTTGTGAGTCATGAATTCCTATCATGACTGTTTTACTGCTCTCATCTTACATGCATTACAGAAGATAAAGCAGCATCATCCCTGGCACCTAGATGCCCATGATTGTCATCATCATCAACATTCATTAAAAGAAACATTTGATGGTCCCTCTTGCTCTTATCTTTGGGTGGGTCACTCTTCTGAATCTTCTGCAGCAGTCTCAAATCTCAACACCATCATCAAACAAGAGATCAACAATCAAAGTATCAACTAGGCTAGAAGCATCAACAACAATATTTGTCTTCTGGATTGCTACATTTTGCAATATTGTTAGCTTCTTTTGCTGCTGGGAATAGGTTTTCCACAGAAGCTGGCTCCTTCCCTGAAAAGAAATCCTGGCACTTTGATGGTTCTTCACTTGACCAACAACATAGTATGCTGCGGTATTCGTCCCATTCCTGAAGATGATGGTGGTGTATTGACAGTCATCTCTTGGTGTTATCAACCCAGAAGGGATGGCAATAGTAAATTGATTGCTCTGTTTGATATGTGCTTTTGGCTGTCTTCATTAGCCATGCTGCATCACATTCACAATTGAAGCTCCTGTTTTTGGATCCCTTCCTTGTTCTTGTTGCTTGCCTCCTCTGTTGCATATTTCACCTTCATTGACACATATTTCTTGCCTGGTTAGCTGTAATGATTTGGTTTTGGTGACACATTGTTGATGACCATATAGTGGTTGCGTCATGTTGAGAGTTGAGACAAGAAATGTCATAGTTGCTTGATATCAAACATCAAGGAAACAGGCCAAACTCTTGTGACATTCTGTTTTTTATACGTCACTAAATGTGACGTCACGCTTCTTTAATTCGAAATAAAACAATGAGAGAAGTCGTACTACAGTATGAACATATTGGCTATGGGGGGATGGGGGCACATGGCTCATCAGTCATCAGTCATCAGTCATGAGGCATGTGTGGCAGATGTGGCATGGGTGCCATGTGCATGCTCCAATAGTATCTGAGCACCTGCTCTATGTATGACAAAAGACTCAGAGTTCGCTGCCCTTGCCCGGAAACCAGACCTGTGCCCCTGCAAGCATTGGGTCATTCTGTGACTCGTGTAACAAAATACTCCGTTTCAGTATGCGTCCTTGATTGAAGACTCCAAATCAATGACCGGAATTCAAGGGTCATTAGTCGTGGGGCTGTACGTGGCCTGTAAAACGATTATTTGACCTTCACACTATGCCCTCAGCGATAAACACACACTGATTGATGACTCAACAAAAGTTTATGACTGGTGCAGTAGTCTAGTGCTGTGGGACCGATTACCGATGCAGTGCTCGGACTCATTAGCCCTTTGTCACTTCAACATTTATTCCATCAACTGCGTCCGATGCCCCGAGATATGCGAATAAAAGGACACCGAGAACTCTTGGTGTGATACACGTGATACGTGACTCTGAATTCGGTCATGCGCTGAAAATCCGGAAGGAACCACATCATGCCATCGACTATACACAAAGTGGCAACAACCAAACATAGAATCAGAGTTACCTTCAATCCCAATCATGACATTCAAACCAAAAGCTGATACACCGAAACCTGTTCAGAACCAGGAACGGTGCCCATCGCCTGAAATATCAACATCATGTTTCAAACGGAGCAGGATAGTACACCCACGTCGTTTGACATTCAACGAACTTGTCTCTGTTCGACCAGTGCTGCACGTAGCCGATTACGCCGAAAATGAAAAGATCAACACGTGGTACAGTCGCACAGAGATGAAACGTTTTAAAGTCGGTATATCAGCTACTGTAGCGCACGTACGCAATGGGCTATACAATGGTGACGATGACGACCACTGCATCAGAGGCATTGAGGTCTTGTGCTTCCGAAACTTCGCATTGAATCGAAAAGGCAACAAACTGCTCGGATTGAAGACCGTTCTCGATGAGCAATATCGCCAAGAGTGCCTTCAAATCATGGACCCAATGTTGATACGACTGGGACACCTACGGATAGTTGGAGATAGATGCGCCGACGAGGCACGAAAACGGGCGGAATCAGACGAGCTTGCTGTGAACGGGAATTTTCAAGTACACAAACGGGACGCAGAAGGCATACACCTGCCCTGGGAGCGAACGAGAGGAGCAACATCTGCTATGCCAGTTCAATGAGGTTGACTTTGACAAGCGACAGCGAAACATATGAGGAGGACCAAGACCTTATGCAGTGTTGCAGAGAATCGCTACTGCCTATCGCGTTTGCATACTTATTTCATCTCACCAAGAAATTGGCTAGGTATGCGTAACTATTTCGCTATGCATCATTGTCGGACTCACAAACACATGGCTTGAGCTCTCTGTGCATGCGTCGAAGTAAGTCAATTGCGAACAATGCCATACAGGAGCGGTCGCCTATGGTAAGGCTCCTCAACGCAGTTCGGCCGGAGTTGGAGAAACTTAACATGTAAGAAATCAATGTCGACGTATTCAGCGGTACACCGGTCCTTTAGACTATTTGAACAATGCAGACAGCGGACAACTCAGCAGTCGCCAGTCCTCGTAGCCCCCAACATGCAAGCCGATCTCAAAAGACTCTGGGGCCCCGACCCCCCCACTCGACGAAAGTGGTACTGCAGTAAATTGTAGCCGAACTTAGCCTTGCCCCATGCGTTGGGAAATGTTGAGGCCGAAGGCATAGACGACGGGCGGATGTTCATAAAGTTCAAGTCTTTATTGGTCCGATTCAAGGAAGCGCATCATGCCGATATGATAAGCGAATGATGAAGGTCTGTTGATGGAATAGCATGAAGGACTAACCCCGAACAATAACGTGCTAGTAAGATGGATGATAACGATCACGATTGTGAATGGTCGAAGAAGACTACTCCGTACTACTATATCATCAATGGCTGAACATAGGTAGTTTCCTGTTCAAATGTTCGTTAGCCGGTTTAGTCGTGAAATAGTCGAGAGTCGAGAGAACATAAAAATTCACCTCGATAACAACGTCTCCCCGATTCCCGATGGTATCGTCCTCCGAGTACTGTGTATGCATACATGCATACACACAGTAACTGGCACTGTTGTTGATGAAGTGATGCAGTACTGTACCTGGAGCACGCTGCCTTCTCATCGATTCTCACTGAACCAAGAACGACAGTAGCACACTACCGGTAGCGAGAAGTAGGCCAAAGGAGGCGGAGTCCCCGTTATTTATGTACCAGGACTCTGGACTCTGGACTGCCCTCTTGGCGTGCCTACATCCACTTGGAAGCAACAAATTGTCAATACCCGTACCATACGTACAGCAGGCTGTATGCATAGATGCATAGGGTTCAAGCATCGTGCTTCAAGGTTCAAGTGGATGCTCGAAAAGCATATGTAGTACCGATAGTACTTTGTGGAGTACTCAGTACTCGAGTACAGTACTAGAGTACTACAGGTAGTACTACCGGTAGTGTGATAGCTAGTACTAGGATTCAAGAAGTACCGGTACGTAGTATTCCAAGTACTGTAGTACCAATTACCAGCATCACGAACTACGAACGAGGAATACCAGGTACAAGGTACTGTACCGGTACTGCGTGTGGCGCGTGGCGTGTGGCCTCACCTTTTTTCGCCCACCGCCCACGTCTGCCTCTGGTACCCTTGTTCCTTCTCGTTCGCGTGCAGACGTGCAAACGAGGACGGATGACGACTGCCTTAAAAAATCGCCAAGGAAAAGCGGAGCTGACATGGTCTGATGTCTGATCTCTGATCTGCCCTCGACCCAAATTAGTTTCTGTTGAAATTCCATTACGCTGATATCCTTGCTGTAGTGACACAGTTTACTTTTGCATCATGCAGGGTCGAAAAGTGCTTCGATGGATTACTCTGCCGATGACGTTGTTGTTGTTGAGCGTACTTCCAAACTCAAATGGGTTCGTTCCGCATTCGACGTCTCGTAGTCGTTTGGTGTCCCACAATCATGCCACCACAGCAGGTGTTGTCGTTTCTAGTCGCAGCACTACCTTGTCAGTTGCGGAGCGACAAACTGACGTTTCCGGAACGACACCTCCTATTCCAACATCTGGCGTGGGCTTGATTCCAACAAACGAAAACAGAGTCCGACGTTTGCGCGATTTCATGTGGATACGAGAAACCCTGGAGGATTTGACGGCCGCTGAATTTGCTATTAATCTGGATCAAGCAGCAACAGATGCTTCCAAACGACGAAAGCGAGCAGTTGATTATGATAATTTGCTCTCCAAACTCAATCGCCGGATGAGAGACCTGAGCTGTGAACGAGGATCGGAGGACAGCTGCGATGAGTTTGACAAAATCACGCCCGGCAAAGGGATGGGTTGCACTGTGTATTCAGATCAAGAGCGCGAGAATCTTTTCGAGTAAGTGCTGAATTTGGTGTCCGCCTATTGCGTGTGCTGGATTTGCGGAAGATTATCTAATTTCTATCACCCCTCAAGTCGCATCTCGAGCACTCGGCGTGTCCTGATGGAAACGATGCACAAGGAGGGCTTGGCTGGCGAGATTCAAGACCCTTCGTTCTCTCTTTCCCTGCCAGAAATTAACATCGAGATTCCCAAGGAGGAGGAATCACAAGATTCGGTGGGTCCCAAGCTTTATGTTCGCGACGACGGCACCGTAGATTGGGATGGTGCTTTGCAGGATAAAGCGGCATTGAAGAACTTCGGAACGGCCGTTTGGGCGCGCATCAATGGACGCGATCCAGAGGAGTTTGCGGCCCAAGATGACGAAGTTCGTGATGAAAAAGCTCTTCCAACGTTGGCGAAGAAAGATCGACCCGCCGTGACCGCAAAAATCGAAGAGACTGAGGGAATTCGACGAGAGAAGGAGTTGTTGGACGAGTTGGAGTCCGAGTACAAGAACATGGAGCGAGAACACCTGGCCTTGCTAAACTCTGCTATTAGTGCGGGCCAGGCAGTAGCAAACATTAACTTTGCAACGCTGGAGCCCGGACTTCGCAGACGTATTAATGATTCTTCTGCAAGGCTCGAGCAGAAGCGGGAAGAGGTTGTGTATCAACGATTGATCTATGAGCTCGAAAGGGTGTACACCTACCTTGCAGGAGAAATGGGAAATCCATCTGGCAAGGGCTACATCCCTCTTCAGGATAGATTGAACGTGGCAGAATTCGGATTGCTTGAGTCCCAGATTGCCAGTTTCAAGAACCAAATCGAATCTGGGGAATTTGTCGACGCGGATGTGCTTGCAGTGGTCAGCGAACAGGTCACCGATTTCAAACGTAGACTTGGTATCGACTACTACGTCACAGGTTTAACGTTTGATCGAGAAGCAATTCTAACATTCTCCAGTGATTTGCTAGAGAAGACCAAGAAGGGTCTAGCGTTTTACGTGAAAGGATGTAAGCTTCTCTGGAACGATCTTGTCTTCGCAACAACACTTATATTGAGGGCTCTACAGGGGTATACCCTGAAGCCGCGAGAAGTCAGGAATCTGAGGTATGTGAGTAGTGTGGCCACAAACTTGTGTCGCAAGTGTACTAACATGAATACAATCAAGGCGAACTTTTAAGGATTTTATCACGTTCATTCCCGTCGTCATCATTCTGATAATCCCTTTATCGCCTGTGGGTCATGTTCTTGTCTTTGGTGCTATCCAGCGCGTATTTCCTGACTTCTTTCCAAGTTGCTTCACTGAACGAAGGCAAAATCTGCTCCAACTCTACGAAAGTGCCGAGTATTCTGAAGTGACCATCGATGAATCATTATCAGTACGTCAACAATGTCAGGCTTGGCCGTTGCCTAGTGTCACCTCACACTAACACTATTGCGATTCGCAGGAGAAAGTGGCCCGTTTTTCGGAGGCGTTTTTCTTCCAGGTTGCAAGGTATGCCCGAAAGCTCTATGATGCTCTTCGAGGATTTGAGAACACGCCTGAGCAATAAGGTGCTGCAAAGAGGTGATCAAGGAACGGAGCGCACGCATTTGTTGGCTAACCAGCCGTTCGCACTGCCACCCATGCGGTCCGAATCGGCATGCTATAGCAGTTGTTCGGATCTCGACGCCTCGGCTATTCAGATCAGGCAGCAGCTTTGTTCTGAGTTGACTCATCAGCTGACCCTATGTCATGTATTTTAATTATATAGTGGTATAGTGCGGATGAGACTCTCAATGGCAAAAAATGTACTGGAGTATTATGACACGCTGGACTCTGGACTCTGGACCACAAGCAGGCTAGCTACGGGTAGGTACTCAACCTACAACTGAACTTTGTCCGACCTCCTCTGTGTCGTAGTGTCGTAGACTACGGTTGTCGTCCTGGGACCCTGTCTATTGTCTATTGTCTATTGTCCGTGTCCCCTTGTCGAGCCGATCAATCGAAAATTTAAAATTTGTCCTACTCCGTTAATACGAGTATGCTCGAAGAGTACGGGTACTGTTCTGCCCGCGAAGGCAGGGATTTTGAGTGGGGACAGTGGGGAGTCCTGTCCGTCCGTCAAACTTCCCTCAACCAACCAACACCAACGTAAATTGGACGGCGAAATAAATCCGTATCCGCTAACCGCTAACCCACTGGCTACATGCACGTCGCTTCTACGCTTACTTTCATGAACTCCTCTGTTCAGAGGTCGTGTGTACTTCCAGAAACCATTTGCTGCAACTCAACACTTCCCAGTCGTCAGATACCATAGCATTAACTCATTGACATCATGCCCAAGACAGGATGGAAGTACACAAAGCAGGCGCCGAACAAGGCCAAGTCAAACATGCTGAAGAAATCAACAGCATCCTCGAAACCAAACCGCGTCGCCCCCAAAAAGGGAGATTTGAACAATCGTTCGGCCGATACGATTCGACGTCTGAAGATGTACGTGAATGGTAAGGCCATTCGTAATAAGGAAGGTACTGTCGTTGGTGGACAGTTCATGATGAGTGACCGAGCAGGTGATACGAAAATCACAGCGTCGACTGGTCGTATCGCGCCTGATCGTCGCTGGTTTGGGAATACTCGAGTCGTTGGGGCAACCGAACTGGATCGATTTCGCGAGGAAATGACAGACAAGGTTGCTGATCCTTATTCCGTCGTTTTGAAGAGAAAGAAGTTACCTATGGGTTTGTTGCAAGATGCTGCTGAATTGGCAACAAAGAGTGGAGGGAAGAATGGCTTGTTGGAGAACGAGCCATTCGCGCATGTCTTTGGAGGGAAGAGTCGACGAAAGCGTGTTAAGCTTGATCAGTTTATCGTAGCTCGAAGTGCCGAGAAAGAGGAAGCTGAGATTGCTGCTGGAGGGAAGGCTGAAGTAGTACAAAAAGGACCGGAAGACGACGCGGACGGTTACAGCGCACTGCTGTCTGCCGCTCAGCAAAGCTCGGAAACCTACCAAAATATGAACACTCGAGAAGGCATCGTTCCTTGGGGTCGCGACTCCAATATTGAGAAGACCAGCGGCGAAGGCGTTGATTGGAGGCACGAAGTGAAGGACGACCTGTTCAACAAGGGTCAGTCCAAACGAATTTGGGGCGAATTCTTCAAAGTTATTGACTGCTCCGATGTCATCTTGCACGTAATTGATGCTCGTAACGTTCCTGGCACTCGTTGTAATATGATCGAACGGCATATTGCCAAACACGCCTCACACAAGCATCTCGTCTTCGTTCTCAACAAGATTGACTTGGTGCCGAATTGGGTTGCTAAGCGATGGGTTGGAGAACTTTCCAAAGTAAGACCAACCATTGCATTCCACGCCTCAATGACACACGCTTTCGGAAAGGGTGCATTAATCAGCCTATTACGTCAATTCGGCAAACTCCACGAAGACAAGAAGCAAATCAGTGTTGGTGTTGTGGGATATCCAAACTGCGGAAAATCATCAGTGATCAACACACTCCTCTCGCAAAAGAGCTGCAAGGTTGCACCGGTACCTGGCGAGACCAAGATCTGGCAGTATGTGTCGCTTTTCAAGCGCGTTTCGCTCATTGACTGTCCCGGAGTCGTCGTCGATACCGCTGGTGACACCGAAACCGATTCGGTGCTCAAGGGGGTTGTTCGGGCTGAAAGACTAGACAATCCAGAAGATTTTGTTGACGCAATCTTGGAGAAGGTCAAACGAGAGCACATCGCAGCTCAGTACCAACTCCCTAAGGATGGAGAAGAGTCGTGGAAGAGTACCAGGGACTTGCTGGAAATGATGTCCAGACGGTCTGGTCGCCTCTTGAAGGGGGGAGATCCATGCCTGAGAAGTGCAGCCCTCATGCTCATTGTAGATTTCCAACGCGGTCGGTTGCCTCACTTTGTCCCTCCTCCAGAACTGAAGGACGTTGAAGACAAGAAGGTAGAGGCCACTGCAGTGATAAAGGGAATTGGCCCCGTTACGCAGAATCTTGATTCTGTGGGGCAGGATAAGATGAATAGCATTCCAGAAGATGACGAACACGACCCGACTAACACAGAGGCCGGTAATGAAGAATCAGAGGATGAAGACGGTGCGGTTATCGGTGGAGGGGAGTGGGACGACGAAGAATAAATCTCTCAATGCGACAACAGAGTAAAATAGAGAGCCAACGAAATTCTGTGTTAAAGTACAGGCATCGCGTGAGAGTGTGACCCACGTATGATGTTTTGGTTTCTAAAGAGATCGGTTATTTGAAATTGACTGCGCGTCGAAAATGCCTCTTAAGCCTTTGAAATCGTGGTCTCATCGAACGCACGAATTTTATTGCGAACTTTTGGATGAAACGCTTGGATGAGTGGTTTGGATTTACGACATCGCTGACTGAAATGGCTTAACACTCCACCCACATGGAAGACCATGGAAAGCTGATTACCAAAATCACAAACGTGTACTGATGGCGCACATGATACTTGACGTGGCCGAGTGCACCAAAACCTTGCTTGGCCAGCGAGGTGCCAACAACTTAATTGTCGTATTTTTCTTCGGCGTCCAGAGAACGTTATTCTCATTCATTTCGATGTGTATTTAGATCGCCAATCTGCCAGTGCGGTACTTCTCCTGCAGAAAGGGATCTCAAATCGAGTCGAACAAAATCCAGAAACTTCCTTCACAATTTTCGTCTGCCCACGTTTTGAAATGAAACACTTGCAAACCCATAAAATCTGAATATGGAGACTCGAAACCTCCATTCAGCTGCGAGTGTGCAGAGAATTGCCTTCGACAATACTCCTCAGCGGTTTGGGCACGATGGCTGTCCCACAGAATGGAGAGTTCCAACTAACAGCGGGCGGTTGCATTTGCATTCTGAGAATCAACATCAGTCCCTGAGACGCCTTCCTGGTCGCGCCGCAGTATCGCAAGACATGAGGGATGATGTCCTCTTGCCTCCCGCGATAAGAAGTACCAGTGTGCTGCGCGGGCTTGCCGAAGTGACGAACTGTTTGGAGTATGAGAATCGTTTTGGTCGTTGGAGGCATGCACGAAAAGGTAGCGCTTATGCTCCAAAACACTTACCAGCAAGTGCTTACACGGAACGATTCCGATCATTGTCCAATGCTCAAGGAAGCGAACCCTCATGCCCATCATCCGTAATCGCCTATCGTGGGTCTTCATATTGGCGTGACAGGGAGGCGTTCGTTCAACTGCAAGCGTCAACAAATCAAACCATGATGCACAACTCGTACGAGACGTCTAGCAAGCCTTGTCATCTCCCTCTCCACCCACCTGTCCCGTTTCGACCTCTCAGGTCTTTGCCTGCCAACACAGGCTTCAATTCTTCGAGTCCTTTTGCAAGCTTTACTTATGCCTTGTGCTCGGAATCATCAACTGTGACTGAAAATTCGAGACCCTCTGATGTCTTGGGAGCGCACGTCGCTGCTGCACCAGTGCGCAAGCGTGAGTATGCTACAGAACAATCCGATTTCAAATGCAGAAGCCATGTTCCTGATGAAAAGAGGTTGAAAGTCGGGATGTTGGATATACTTTGTTCAGCGACGCTTGAGTTAGGTCCTATCCAGGCGAATCCTGTAACTGGTTGCAGTTGTCCTCGCTCGAACTGCATCAAACTCTATTGTGATTGTTTCAAGTCGGGACGCCCATGCTCAGGTATTTGCTCCTGTCTCAATTGTAAGAATACAGAGGAAGAAACCAAAATCGACGGCGAACGTATTCGAGCAATTAAAAACACTCTTGCCCGGAATCCCCGAGCTTTTACTGGAGGAAAGAAGGAGGCAGTTCCTCAAAACCCCGGCGATATCGTCTGCAACTGTCTCAAGTCCCGGTGCTTGAAGCTATATTGTCACTGTTTCCACAAGGGTCGTACATGCAACGAAGCATGCCTCTGTATTTCCTGCCTTAACACACCTGTGGAAAATGCTGTTGGAGGTAAACGAAACCTAGCTATTCAAAATTGTTTGGAGAAACGACCGGATGCCTTCACCAAGAAGCCCAAGGCTGTTGGCGCTGGCTGTGCCTGCAAGAACAACAAATGTTTAAAGAAGTATTGGTAAGTCATTCGTGATTTGGAGTTAAATGGAGCGCAGAATTCCTTGCCTCACTTCCGTCTGTCAAGTGATTGCTTCCGGTTCAACTTGGCCTGCTTGGACAAATGCATCTGCAAGGATTGTGGAAACGGAAAAGTTGTAGAGATTTGATGATGTGCAAAGAGTGTGGCGCATGGCATGGTAGCAGGAATGCTGACACATTATGCTTCATAGTGCATGCAAATTATCACCATTATTGCTCTCCTTACTATTTCTACGCAACATTACTTCACAGCATGCATGCTAATCTTCGTACTAGGATATAGCATGCATTCGTCAACTAAGGCGGAGTAGTATACACATTTGCATCAGGCTCGCATCACAGGAATATGAATCAAACTTCAAATAGGCGAGGAATCGAGGTTTGGGGCTTTTGGCCTTGATCGCTGGTCAAGATCTTCGGAATGCTTATTGCAACGTTAAACCTCGAGCCAGATGGCGTCACGATACATTCGAATTGCTCGCCGGGGATACGATTCGCGCGATCCTCTTCCAGATTAAGAAGCTCCTCTGGGTCGAAGTAAAGGAGAGGTTTTTCCTCTGGAGTTGTGAAGGGACGTACATTGACCACAGTCACAGCAGGATGGGCAAAACGGACACGATGTCGACGAACAGTGGGTTGCACGTGCGGTTCAGTGGCATCAGGCGCTTTTTGGGGAGGGTCTACGCCCCTTCGCAGCTCCAACAATTCAGGAACCGGAACCTTTTCAAGGTCGGCTAGGATTTCTTGGGCGTTGCTTTCACCCAAGAGTGCTGACCCCAAGTTCTTCTCAGCGGTCCATCTCAGCACTGCATTCAATTCGCGTTGCAGCTTGAGCAATTTGCGATCCGATGTTGATTCCAAACCTGATGCAAAGATTCGATCATCAGTTACTGACTTGGGAGAGTCCCTCTCAATTTCTGAAAGCGGCTTTGACGTTATCGGTGGAGTGGTGTCGGAGTTACTGCTTCGAGATTGTGGAAGGGTGGAACCGCGCACTCTTGTGGGCAGCGAGATTCCAAAGCATCCTTGCGCTTCCGCATCATGTCTCGGAATACGATTGTTTCCTGAAGAGGCACATTGCAGCACAATATCGTCGGTCAGCACAGAGATATCATCTGCATCGCAGCTGTCCAAGACAGCGACGGATCGCAGCTCATGCAATCTGCTGCGATGACGTTGTCGCCCTGACTTTCCATTCTGTAGGTATGTCATTTCTCGTGAAGGATGCTGCGGTATCTTCGAATCAGGTGTACGAGGCGTTCGCGTCAACGAGTATTTTGAATGTCTCGACTTGAGCGCTTTGAAATTTCCTTTTTCAAAGTTCCTTTCAGTGAAATATGATTCGTCCTCCTTCTCGTCGAAACCATGGGTCTTGTCTTTGCTACCTCGGGAGAGCACTGTGTTGACATGCCTTTCTTCGACGAACTTATCGAAAGTAGAAGTTCGTCGTTCTGCTCGATTCCTTTCCTTTCTGAGCAGAGGCTCGGATTCAAACTGGAGTACCGTGAGAGGAGGCTTGTTAGACTTGCGGAAGGCTACTTTCTCCTCCCTTCTGTAAATGTTGTTTTGCTCGAACACGTTCGTCGCGCCGAAGCACTGTCCGATACTCGTGACATGGCTTTCGTGGTCATCGTAGCGCTGGGGACGGCAGAGCAGAAGGGAGGCACGTGAACGCAACGAGTGCTTTTCATCATCAAAACTATCCCATTTGATATCATCGTATACTGCTTGTTTTCGCTGTTTGTCACTATGAATGGCCAATCCGTCCAAGTGCAACTCCCGCCTCGGAGAAGCCATACTTCGTTGGAGTGGAGCACGCCAACGATAGTCGAGTTGTGGTGGCGGCCTTGCCTTATTCTCAAGCATTAGGTGTACAATTCGATTGGTAGAAGAAATGATGACCACAGTCCGAAAGGCTTGGGGGGCTTGGGGGGATCTTCTGCTACTAAACAGACTTTATAGGCCAAAGAGGGATTTTTCGGCGGAGTATCGGTTGAGAGTGTCCACTTTTTCTATTTAGTATTTTTATGTTAATAAAACAGCTCTTAATAAGTATATTCCGATTTTGAAGTCGGAAAACGCCGACTCGCGCCAGCCAATCCATGTGCGATTGTTAATGACTGATAGTCACCAAATTTTTTATTCTAAATCCCGGCATCTAGAGTAAAGGTTTCGTCTTTTACCGGCTTTTCTTATACGCTATCAGATTTCTTGAATGCGTGTGCCTACCGACGGTATGCGCATGAGTGGTATTTGCATACTCGAGTGGCCAAGACGTACATTGCACCGTAGCAAGGAGAATTGGGATTTGGGATGTCACATGT
>JAKSYS010000625.1:0-36964 GCA_022925895.1 Fragilaria crotonensis | reverse complement strand
TTTGCCCAAATGAGGGCTGTGTTTCCTGCATTGCACGGCATTGACATCGACTCTTCCATATTTTCATAATTTACGAACCACGGACAAGTGACCATTTCTACATGCCAACATGAGTGCAGTCCGGCCAAGGTTGTTTGTCTCGTTGGCATCCACCTTGGCATGTTTCAATAGCTCGGAAACCACGTCGGCATGACCGTGTGCACTGGCCAAACTTAGTGCCGTATCACCAAGGACAACATTGTCGTCGTCGTCGTCAGGATCAGTAGTCGTCGCGTTTCGCAACAGATCACGAACCTTGTCGAGATTCCCCAATTTGGCTTGTGCCAAGAGTGATTTCTTCAACAGCTTTAATGCGGCTGCTGTCGGTGATGATGATGACATTATACTATCTGGACGTTGGAGTAAACTGTGGCAACCAAGACGGTCTGTGCAAAAGATTAATGTTGTGCGTGCTCTAAACGCTTCCTTGGCATGCGGAACGAGGTGTCAAATACAGGCATAATACGGTAGGATTGTTTGAGACACGCAGCAAACCAAAAACGTGTCAAATCTTGCAATGTAGGGGGGGTTCCGGGACTTTGCCTCCGTAGATTCAACACAATTTAATACCGAGGGAACAAGAATTCCGGAACCTCGTCTGAGCCATTGTTTTTGGCGCCCACGTGCTATGTGTTAAAAATGAAATTTGAAAACCACGGAATGCAGAATGCACACATAATAGGAATGTCGGCAGTATATTATGGAGGGAAAGATATGTTAACATACTGACATAAGTATATATCATTTTCATCATTATTATGCATAACAATATGTATGATGTCCAAATGCAATCCAGTAGTTCCCTTACATACGTCCATCCATGAAGCATCTTGGTACTGAAACCTGACAGTAGAGACAGTAGAGAGAATTCATTACGAAGTCTTACGTCGCGTTATCTTTGTCAACTGGATCTTCAAAAACACTTCTTCGAGTTTGAGAAGTATGGAACTCGTCTCACTTGTGTTGACGCCAAGGATTGACGTTATGCATGCATGTTGAATGCCACATACCAGGGAGGATGAGTCCGAATAGTCTGCATTCTGTTTGATCACATGCAACGAGTCTCCATAAAGTAATTTCCGCGTAGCCGTTCCAGCTTGATCGGCACTCGCTATACTGTACGTTGTGCCCAGTGACGAAACCCTTCATTCCTGGCATTCATGTCCTGCCTTTTCGACGCTTTCATGATGATGGCTCTGTGGACAGCTGCACCGACGTCATTTCAAGACCTTGCTTTGCAGACAGCTTCCACACGACCCTCATTGTTCGCCACCGAAAGCACTGGTCGCATTGCGGTGGACGAGCAAGAAAGCACGTCGCGAACGGAACGGCGGAGGAATGGTGGTAGTATGCACAGACCATCAATACCAAAACAGTGCCCTGAGAACAATCACAAGTTTCGAAGGTTGCTTGCTACAATGGCACAAATACATCGAACTCATCCTTGAGAACGTGAAAACGTCTTATGGAGAATTACATTTTGTCATTGACATGTCACGGACTGTTTCGATGAGTGATTGAAAATGTTCTCCTCTCTATATTGGGATTCCATAATACTGCGAAACACGGGAGACGTTGTCGTTTGTCGAGGACACGGAATCAGAAAGACACGTTGTATGGATACTTGGTGCGGACAAACTACAATGCATGTTGCATGTTGCACTTGACAAAGGGGCCAAGGAGTGATCGTTGGTCACGTCCAGGGTGAACTTGGCGATTTAAAATTCACGCTAATCCCAAGTCGCATCGCAGAAATCCACCATAACCTTAAAGTGTCACAAATCACATCAGTCACGACATTTGAATACGCTACTACTAATGCATTGGACGTTTCACTACAGAATTTATGTTTGATATCTCCTCAATTGCAACCCGATTTTGATTCTGCAATCAAATCGTGAGATATCAAGAAGTTTTAGACAAGGTATCGATGCAAATAATCCATTAAAAGTAATCGCTTGAAAAATAGAGGCGCTTGACTCGTTTCTTCAAGGACCGAACTATTCCCACAAGCTATTCGGAATTCGCCTGATGAATCTTCTAAGAATATTCGTACCAGGTCGAAGCACGTAGACGCGCGAGATTGGAAGCGAATTTGGCACTCCGACGGCAATGATGCGCTGGATCTACGGCTCAAAGTCAAGCCGACTAAGCTTATGCATCACTTGACCGAATTGCACTGGACAGGAGCATGGAAGACACGTGGTACCGAGACGAGCAGGAGCTTCTGGAGCTCGTGCGTATTCTAGCACGGCTTCCTTGAAATTCTGCACATTCACTACAGCAGGAAGACCAAGCGGATCAGGTGGTAGTGGCAACCCTCCGGGAGCAGCAGCGTGCTCTTGATCCGATGCCCTGGCTCATACGAGTGTGCACAGATGAAGACGACGCTGTACTTCTGCAGCCCTTTTTCCCTGATCCGCTTCAAGAGGGTCTTCCGGTCATCCTTGTCCACCGAGACGGGAGTCATCCAGACGAGATTCGGGCATTTCTTGAACTGATTTGCTGACAGAAGCGCAAATGCCGTCAAGGACCGGTTCAACCCTTTTGCCAACCTCTGCAACAGCTCCTGATGGTTCTCTGCCCATGCAATAACAACCTATCAATTTTGGATTCCATTCTGGAATTCCTTTCATCCAATGCATTCCTTTCGGCTCGTTTTTCAACGTACCTCCTGAAAGCATCAACAGGAATGCGTCCACGAAAATCATCAGACACAAGAGTTGGGATCCGTTGTCATCGCCAAGCTTGTCCACGACAAAAATTGTGCACAGTGCATGCCCTCTGCTGCACTTGATATCTGCACGAGATTCCGTGCAAATAAGACAGGAGGGGCCGCTGTCAACTGCACTCATCGCCGCTGGATGCTGAATGCCAGCGTTGGTATTCAGACAGATCGAATCTCTGCGCTTATTCGGGACACCTTGAACTGATCCGCTGCCCGTAGCGCTAAGGCTGCCATTGACCGGTCCACTCCTTCTGTCGACCCCAGTAGCATCTGCAGCTGTCTCTGCAACATTTCTTTCATCGCCGCCCTTTTTGACGTCGTCCATCCCTTTCACCGCCTTCTCGATGCCCTCTTTGATGCCATGCACATCGACAACAAGTTGGGATTGGGAACCAGCGAATTGCAAATCTAATCGGAGATTACATTTGTCTCATATCTGACTCATAGCTCGTTTCTTGACGTACCGATTGTACATCTCAATTGGAATGCGTCCATAAAGATCAGTATCTTGTAGTTTGCTTGAGCACTCCTTGATCAGGCACAAAAGTTGGCACCCACTGTGATCACCGAGCTTGTCTATGATGCACCTTGGACAAAGCGCGTGACCTTCGCTGCACGTGATATCAGTACGATATTCGTTACAAATAAGACAGTAGGGGCCGCTCTGTACAGCACTCTCCGCAGCGGGATGCTGAATGCCTGCATTATTATTCAAAAGGATTGCATCGCTCAGCTTATCGAGGAGGTCCTTTGTGCTCAACCGTAATTCAGGAAAAGGATCCATGCACTGAATAGCAGCCCTACATGCAATTTCAAGAGCGTCTGGATTCCACATTACGGTGGGATCCGCATCACGCATGAGCTTCTTCCATCCATCGACAATCCGATGATATGTACGCTCTTCTTGGACGTACTTCTCAAACACATCAAGGATCGAGTGCGCAATCGCGTCGATGGCGTTGCATTCAAGCATCCCAAAATTAGCTCCACCAAGACGACGCCAATGGAATATACATCATAGGCGGCGATATAGGGACATGGATGCCCGTTACCCTTCTTCTTGACATAGACTGGGCACATGTACCCAGGAGTTCCAAATGCAAAACCGCCAGTTGTGCTCTGCAAAGTGACTGTGGACGACCCCGTAGTAGCGCTTGATTTGTCGTCTGGTACAAATTTGGCCAGCCCACAATCAATCAGTCGGGGGTGAAGTCGTCCGCCAGACAAATGTTGGCACTCTTGATGTCGCAATGAAATACTTTCCAACCTTCGCCATCCACCTTGCACCCACCCGTGTGTAAGAAGTGAACCGCTCTCGTCAATTTGAACATGATGGACAATCGAGTATCTGCCGACAGGCGGGCTCTCTTACCATCATCAGTGAAGAAGCCAGCGAGGGAGCCGTTAGCGGCGTATTCGTACACTAAGCACTGCTGTGTACTATTGGCAGTTAAACTGTAGCCATACAAGACAATAATGTTGGGATGCCGGAATGTCTTTAGCGTCTGGTAAAAGTGAACAAAATGCGCTGTTAGAAATCATCGTCGTGTTTGAAAAGGAATGATTACTCCCAGTGCGTCAAGATGACACTCGATACAGAACTTACCGACAGTTCTCTCTGAAAGCTTCTGCGCATTTCCTTGATGTCGGCCTCGTTGCATTTAGTATTAGTACGAATTATTTTCACTGCAAATTTCTTTGGCAGACGACTATCTTCCGCCAAGAAAACATCACCATATCCACCCGATCCAAGCTTATGGTTCTTCTTGACGCATCGTTCGACGTACTCCAAGGACAGTTCCGCAGGATCAGCGGAGCTTGTATTCATCACATGGAGAAGCAGCTTTTGGTCCTTCTCCAACGCCACATGAGTGCTGGAAGGGCGCTTCTCTTCTGATGCTGGCGTTTCAGCGTCAGATTTCTTGTGGGGGTCCCGTTCCATGTGTTCCTGCAAGAGACGTGCGACATCATCTTTGTTCTCCTTGCGAGCAACGTCAAGAGCAGTGAATCCATCATTATCCTTGACATTGACATCTACTTGATTGTGATTCAACAAAGCACGAACAACTTCCTCGTGGCCCATTCCGCTTGCCAAGATGAGAGCTGTGTTGCCATTATTACTCTTGATATTCACATCCACTCTCTTGTGCATTAATAAAGCACGAACCACTTCCAGATGGCCATTCACGCTTGCAAAGATGAGAGGTGTCCAGCCATGTACATTTTTGGCATTCGCGTTTGCTCCTCTTGCAAGAGTTCACGAACCTTCTCGAGATTCCCAACTCTTGCATGCTCTAGTAATTCACGTTCCATGTGTTCCTGCAAGAGACGTGCGACATCATCATTGCTCTTCTTGCGAGCAACGTCAAGAGCTGTTTTGCCATTATTATCCTTGATATTCACATCGACTCCATCGTGCTTCAATAACGCGCGAACCACTTCCGAATGGCCCTTCTGGCTTGCCCTGATGAGAGCTGTGTCGCCATACTTATTCTTGATATTCACGTCCACTCCATCTACTCCATCATGATTCAATAAAGCAAGAACCACTTCCAAAAGACCCATATAGCTTGCCAAGATGAGAGCTATGTCGCCATTATTAGTCTGGATATTCACATCCACGCCGTTGTGCATTAATAAAGCACGAACCACTTCCACATGGCCTCTCCGGCTTGCCAAGATGAGAGCTGTATTGCCATTTACATTTTTGGCATTCACGTTTGCTCCTCTTACCAAGAAGTCTCGAACCTTATCGAGATTCCCAACTCTTGCATGCTCGATAAATTCTGAATTCTCACTTTCCATGTGTTCCACCAAGAGACTTGCAACATCATCATTGTTCTTCTTGCGAGCCACGTCAAGAGCTGTGTCGCCATTGTTATCCTTGATATTCACATCTACTCTGTTGTGATTCAATAATGCACGAACCACTACAAAAGGACCCCTTTCGCTTGCAACGATGAGAGCTGTCCTGCCATCCTCATTCTGGATATTCACATCTACTCCGTTGTGCATTAATAAAGCACGAACCACTTCCAAATGGCCCTCATTGCTTGCCCAGATGAGAGCTGTATCGCCATTCTTATTCTGGATATTCACATCCACTCCGTTGTGCATGAATATTTCACGAACCACTTCCAAACGACCATACCAGCTTGCCAAGATGAGAGCTGTATCGCCATTCTTATTCTGGATATTCACATCCACTCCGTTGTGCATTAATAAAGCACGAACCACTTCCAAATGGCCATTCATGATAGCATGGATGACAGCTGGGTTGCCATATTTATTCTGGATATTGACATCCACTCCGTTGTGCATTAATAAAGCACGAACCACTTCCACATGGCCCTTCCAGCATGCCAAGATGAGAGCTGTATCGCCATCATTATTCTTGATATTCACATAAACTCCATCGTGATTCAATAAAACACGAACCACTTCCAAATGGCCTTTCACGCTAGCCCATGTGAGAGCTGTCGAGCCACCATTATTCTTGATATTCACATCCACTCCGTTGTGCATTAATAAAGCACGAGCCACTTCCAAATGGCCATTCAAGCTTGCACAGATGAGAGCTGTATCGCCATTATTACTAATGATATTCACATCAACTCCATCGTGATTCAATAACACACGAACCACTTCCAAGTGGCCATTCACGCTTGCCCAGATGAGAGCTGTACTCCGAGTATTGCCATTTACATTTTTGGCATTCACGTTAGCTCCTCTTACCAAGAAGTCTCGAACCTTATCGAGCTTCCCAACTCTTGCATGCTCGATAAATTCTGAATTCTCACTTTCCATGTGTTCCACTAAGAGACTTGCAACATCATCTCGTTCCACGCGTACATGAGAGCTGTGTTGCCAGCGTTATCCTTGATACTCACATCCACTCCGTTGTGCATTAATAAAGCACGAACCACTTCCAAATGGCCATTTATGCTTGCCGAAATGAGAGCTGTCCAGTCATTATTAGCCTGGATATTCACATCCACTCCATCGTGATTCAATAAAGCACGAACCACTTCCAATTTGCCTTTCCTGCTTGCACCGATGAGAGCTGTTTCGCCATCGATATCCTGGATGTTCACATCGACTCCTTCGTGATTCAATAACGCACGAACCACTTCCGAATGGCCCTTCTGGCTTGCCCTGATGAGAGCTGTGCTGCCATACTTATTCTGGATATTCACATCCACCACTGCGTGATTCAATAAAGCACGAACCACTTCCAAATGGCCATCCCCGCTTGCCCAGATGAGAGCTGTGGCGCCCCAATCATTCTGGATATTCACATCTACTCCGTTTTGCATTAATAAAGCACGAACCACTTCTAAATGAACCAAATAGCTTGCCACGATGAGAGCTGTATCGCCATCATTATTCTGGATATTCACATCCACTCCTTCGTGGTTCAATAAAGCACGAACCACATCCGAATGACCCCTATCAATTGCCAAGAGGAGAGCTGTGTTGCCAAGATTAGTCTTGATATTAACATCCACTCCATTGTGCATTAATAAAGCACGAACCACTTCCAAATGGCCATCCCTGCTTGCCCAGATGAGAGCTGTGGCGCCCCAATCATTCTGGATATTCACATCCACTCCTTCGTGGTTCAATAAAGCACGAACCACATCCGAATGACCCCTATCAATTGCCAAGAGGAGAGCTGTGTTGCCAAGATTAGTCTTGATATTAACATCCACTCCATTGTGCATTAATAAAGCACGAACCACTTCCAAATGGCCATCCCTGCTTGCCCAGATGAGAGCTGTGGCGCCCCAATCATTCTGGATATTCACATCCACTCCTTCGTGGTTCAATAAAGCACGAACCACATCCGAATGACCTCTATCAATTGCCAAGAGGAGAGCTGTGTTGCCAAGATTAGTCTTGATATTAACATCCACTCCGTTGTGCACTAATAAAGCACGAACCACTTCTGAATGGCCATTAAAGCTTGCCCAGATGAGAGCTGTCCTACCATACTTATTCTGGATGTTCACATCCACTCCATTGTGATTCAATAAAGCACGAACCACTTCCAAACGGCCTCTCTGGCTTGCCACGATGAGAGCTGTATCGCCATCAATATTCTGGATATTCACATCCACTCCGTTGTGCATTAATAAAGCATGAACCACTTCCAAATGACCGTTCTCGCTTGCCCAGATGAGAGCTGTATCGCCATGTACATTTTTGGCATTCACGTTTGCTCCTCTTTGCAAGAGGTCACGAACCCTGTCAAGATTTCCACGCCAGGCATTTTCAATCAACTTCGTTTCCTTGGATGCAAAGAAACTCATAATACACAGTCAGCTTATTGTGTCTGTGCACCGATAATGGTCTGCAAAGAGTGCCAAATGGCGGCACAAATGGCCACGAGAGAAATGCACGCCTTTGAGAGATTTCAGCTGGGACGACTTCTTCATAGATTCACAACATCAAGAGATCCGAATTTTTCTCATCACATATCACGATTAACCGTATTTGTTTCTTTTTATGTATGGAAGCGCATGCAACATGCAACAAGGCTACAACAGTACATGTACATACTCGTTCTACCGTATACCATACGAGAACGAGTATATTCATGTACGTATGCAGTAAGTGCGTGTATGCATGCCGCTGAACTGACAACTAAACCGATGTGTACCTGTAATGACCATTAGATTGACGACGACGGCGACGGCGATGGAGACAGTGTTCCAAAGGAGAACTCCACAGCAGCAAACAGTCAACTGAAGTTCTTTAGGTTCAACTAGCTAGGAGGAACGGGGCTGTCAACGTTTAGCCGATTGCGTTCATATGCCACATTCGCCATATATGACACAGACAACAAATCAGCTCGGAACGGCACCCCTTTTCTCCAACAACAAATAAGCGCTGTTGGTGCGTTACAATGTCATTGTTTCCTAAGGCTGAAAAGCGGAATTGAAGAAAACGCCAGCGCAGAATGAAATGACAAAAAGTCCATGAAGATTTGCTAGCGATTCGAGAATGTATTCGGTGCTTTGTGTTGTTAAATTATACTACCGGTAGTAGGACCTGCGGATCATATTGTTGTCATCATCTCGTTGCAACCAACAATGCATGCCGAATATAAATGATATGTAAAGCGTGCCTATCGAAGGGCTCTACTACCGGTAGGCTCTCACGTCAAAGTTCATGCGTTCATCATCCTTGCGGCGATTCCGCTCTTCTTACTAGAGACGCTTCTTGTTACACTTCATGCTTATGTGTGTGCTCCTGCAAGAGACAAGCTACAGTATCATTATTTATTGTGTCGATCCCCGATAAGGGTTGTGTCGCCATCATTATTCTAAATATTCACATCCCCCCCCTCGTTATTCAAGATGGCATGAACCACTTTGACATGGCCATTCTTGGAAGCGCTGGTGAGCTCTGTCCTGACCATCATTCGCGATAGTGATGCATATTCACATCCACATGTTTTATATGCTTCCATAAAGCACGAACCACTTCGACGACGCGGCTATTCTTGGTAGCCCCGATAAGGGCAATGTCTCAATTAAGAGAGGAACATTATAATCATTCGTACGGTCGTCGCGAGCCACATCATGAGCTGTTTCACTCTTGTCATTCGTAACGTGTATATCCACCTCGTCGCGATATATAGAATAGAGCACGAACGACATGACTTCCGAATGGCCCGTCAAGCTTGCCCCAATAAGAGCAGTGTTGTCGCAAGGAGAGTTGTATTGTCGCAATCTCCTTTGGCATTCACAAACCACTTTGTCTTCATTCAATAAAGCACGAGACTCCTCCAAATAGCCCTTCCAGCTCGCACAGATGAGAGCTGTTTAACCGTATTTATCCATGGCATTCAAATTCGTCTCCCACTTGCGAAAGAGCTCAAGAACCTCGACGAGATTAATAGCATCTCTGGCGTTCTCAATCCATTGCGAATCAAGTGAAAGCGTATGACCCATAATGCGTAGACTCCTTTGAAACGGAACAACACGAAGCGTAGCGTCGATTGAAATCAAAATGTTGGCTGAGACGTGACTGACGGATGACTCATGGCTCATCTCTGACGGCTCATTTGTCACGCCAAAGCAAGGTCTGTGTGCTGTCCACATGTGCGCCACTATGATGCTTTGCACCAGGGCCTTGCTTGCACGCGTCTTGCTCGGGGGGATCAACGGATGGCTAACCCATGGCGATCCGTTTCTGTTGAATTCAGAGATATTTCCGACATAGGTCCATCGGCTGATACACATTCGTCATCCAAACGAAGTGGGTTGGCGCCATGTTGTTCTGGGAAGGTTTTGTCTCGAATGGAGTCATGTGCAAGATGAGTTTTACTCACAAACGTCGGATACATCTCGGATAAAAGCTTGGACAGGTACACGGTGGCAGGTATCCATTATTGGAGAGATACGGGATCAATGGCGCCTCCTATGGATCCTTGGGAATCATGAACTCCAATGGAGCAACGGTTAGTCAACAAGCAATTGAAGTCAGAAACATTCAACGAGACCTACGCGACATACATTTATGACAAGAAGGCGTTGATGCAGCCAAACGTTCAGGAATTATTGTATCCGGATATGAATGCTCATTTGGAAAAACCACCATGGTTCAATAGAAATTGGTTAGCAATTGACGTAGATGGTCCTCTGGCAAAAGCTAGTATCAAATGGGCACGAGACAAGGCGATCCAAGGCGTAAAGTCCATTCGACAGCTGGTACAAGTACAGTAGTAGTATGTGCGCTAATACCGATTATGGCGCTACCGTATGGGTCGAGTTCCTCTACTACCGGTAGACATGGGAACAGTGGCAGTACGTAAATTGGATTTCGAGTTCTTTATACACAGTATATCTCTTTTTACAGCAGTGGACGTGTTCAACCCTCACATATCGACACAAGCATTATATCAATTGATCTCTCTGATGCTTTCCTTACTTTTTCATCAATCCTGTTAGTCATCCAGGAGGAATTGGTCATATGATGATATGAAATGTCGATTAAGAGGAATGCATAGAACATGAGAGGCGTCGTGAGGAGGAAGAGCGGAACCGTATGATGCAATGTATGACTGCACGGTTCGACGAAATGCATTGGATATTGCACTTTACAAATGGGCCAAGGAGTGATCCTTGGTCAAGTGCAAAGTGAACTCGGCGGTTTAAGATTGATGTAAATCCTAGAGTCAACCATAACATCACAGCATCAGTATCGATTCAGACTGTCATGAGGGTGTGCCTTACCCCGGTCGCACATTCTCACATCAGTCACGACAAATGGATACACTACTACAAATGCCTTGGACGATTTAATACGGAATTCTATTACTCATCTCCTCGATTGCTACTGTACCCGCAAACGATTTCGCTCCTGCAATGAAACCTTGAGATAGGAAGGAATCGTTTAGAGAAGGTATCGATGTAAATAATCCATAAAAAGCAATGGATTGAAAAAAGGCACTTGACTCGTTTCTTCAAGGACCGAACTAATCCCACAAGCTATTCGGAAAGTTGCGGATGGATCTTTCTAGAATATTCGTACTAGCCCGAGGCACGTAGACGTGTGCAATCGCAAGCGAATTTGGCACTCCGACGGCCATGATGCGCTGGATCCACGGCTCATGGTTGAGCCTACTAAGCATAGCCCCCACGTAGCCCAACGAAGCGGAAGAGGAGCATGGAAGACACGTGGTGCCAAGACGTGCAGGAGCTTCTGGGGCTCGTGCATATTCTAGCACGGCTTCCTTGAAATTCTGCACGTTCACTCCTGCAGAAAGACCAAGCGGATCAGGTGGTAATGGCAACCCTCCTGGAGCCGCAGCTTGAGCTTGAGCCAACTGAATAGCCTGAACAAAGACTTCCACGTTCTGCCAGGCAAATATCATGGCCGGGTAATCTTCCGCGTGAACGGCGAGTTCCATCATCTTCTTAAAGAGGTGTTCCTCACCATTTCCCTTCAAAACATCTTCAAGCAGGGCATTATCGGCATCAAACACTTCTTCAGGCATCATCTTTGCGGAAGTGGTCGATTCAATTCAGAAAGGAACAAATTAAAATTGTGATGCTGTTGATCTATAAACAATGAATATTTCGTAGAACTCGGGCGTTTTGCGACAGATAGTGTGATCTGATAAGTATCAAGTGGTCGTTTGTATAGAAAATGTGCTGTTCGATTAAAAAAAGTGAGTATCAACAAACTTCATTTTCGACTTTGCCGTACCCACTAGAGACATGAAAACCGTGCATGCACGAGAGAGTTCAACAGGATCATGATCCTTGGAGGTGCTACTCATCACATTGAACAGCTTGCTTCGGTCCTTTTCAATCGCGGCGTCATCGCTGGAAGGGCTGTTATCGTTTTGACGAGGGGGGGGGTTGCCTGCCACTCGCTGCCCAGCTACACTTCCTGTTGCAGGCGTTCTATTCAACAACTCTTGTGGACGGCGCTTCTCTTCCATGGCCAGCTTCCGTTCATCATCCTTGCGCTCTTCTTTATCAAGACCATTCTTCTCTTTCCCCTTGTGTTTTTTTCAAGAGGAGTACAACATAATCGTGTTTTTTTTGGAGCGCAATATCCAGAGCAGTAAATCCATTAGTATGTTGGATGTTCACATCCACCTTGTTGTTCTGGAGCAACGCGCGGACGACTTCCAAACGGCCATTTTGACTCGCAATGAAAAGGGCTGTTTCCCCAGTAGCAGCCAATTGGTGATTAACATCCAAGTTTTTGTTTTGAAGCAACGCGCGGACGACTTCCGCATGGCCAAAGTGACTCGCGAAGTAAAGGGCTGTTTCACCATTTCTATCATATTGAGCATTCGCATTGGCTCCCGCTCATAACAAGTCACGAACCTTCTGGACATTACCATCAATGGCATAGTAATTCAACTTTTCATCATGCTCACTCCACTGCTTCTTCCTTTTCGAAAAGATAGACACAAGGTCAAGGGGTGCACAAAAACCATGAAGAATCAATGAGCGCCGTTTTTCGTGCGAATCCAAGGGTACGTTTTCGGATCGATCTACACGGGTTGCTCTTGTTGTGTGTGACAGACACATGTACAAGAAATCACGACTGCACCCATACATACATGCTCCTATAACGTACCGGTACCCAAGTCGTAGGAGTACATATTATACTTGGTGGAAGCTTGGAGCTTGGAGCCATTCTTCGCTACCGGTATGCATGCTATGTAAATACATTGTGTATACTCCGGGGTGGTGCACAAATGTACCAAATCTTGGACATGATGAAACATTTCTGACGATAAGGTCTATTTGCAAGTTACCACGAGGCTGCGAGTCGACTTTGTCCTTTCAGCGAAACTGCGACAGACACAGTATCTGCAATCCTCGTTCTGCTTTTGTACCTCACAGCATCTGCGCATAACAGTCATGAATTCGAACGCGACGAGCCGCACATGTAGCAAATGAGGATTAACAGTATGCGCAAGTGCGATGAGCTACACACAAATATATATACATAAGTTTGTGAACGCGACACGAGAGTGGGTGGTCACTCCGGACAAGGATCTAGCAAGTCACGCCGTCGCAAAATGTCAACATTCAAATCCAATTCCACTGACAAGAAGTGCTCCTCGCGCCAAAGTGTAGTCCCAGCATTTTCAGTTCAAATGTTCCGTTGCACCCATCATCCGTGACAAAAGCAAGGAGAGTTTGTTTTTGTGGCACTCCAACAGGCACCAGGAGTTCCAACCAGCCGCGAAGAATCGACGTTCGTCGTCGTTTGTTCTTTGGAATCGCAGGACAACGTGTCATTCCGGTGGTGAAGTGTTGTCACTCTTATGTATACGGTTCATTCCCGAATGTGTTTTATCCATGCCAACGTATCCTACTCGAGGAATAATATCGCTGCTCAACCAGCTTCACAAAAGACGCGCAAAAACGTCAGGCCCACACTAACAAGTGAGCATCATTCATACCCTTCATCCAAATGGAGGTTCCATTCAGAAGGCGAACAAGAACCATTCGGCTTTCCAACACTATTCGCATTCTGTTTGATCGTTTCGGCGATTGACAGGAATGCACCGCCTGCGTCAAGCATGTGCGTATGATCGGATTTTTCAATTGGCACGGCCTAATCCTCAATCAAGAAAGAGCATCACACTATGCTCCAACCTTGCAGTCAATGCCACCTCAACCGCAGAAGGAAGAAAAGTCTTTCACCATTTCGGATTGATCAAGAAATGAATGATTTTAGATCGGAAAGAAAAAGGCCAATAGGCACAATTGCACCCAAGGTGCTATCGTCGTCGCAATCCATGGTCGAGGCATCTCGATGTCCAACGTTTCGTAGCCTTGTTCAACCCCGAGTGTGCACAGAATAATGGCGCTGTATCTTTGCTTCACAGCATGTCTCATTCGACTTTTTGGATTTGCGCTGGTCATTCTTGTCAACCGACATGTTCTGATTTGGTCACTTTTGGAACTGCTCAGCTGAGAGTAGTGCCAGTGCCACCAAGAACTGGTTCAATCCCATCGCCAACACCTCTCTAGCACTTCCTGGTGGTTCTGCCCAAGGGAAATAAAACCTATCCCAATTTGAATTCAATTCCGTGCATCCATTCGTCCAATGGCTTTCGTTCAGCCCGATTTTCAGTGTATTTGGCAAATGCAACAAATCCAAGACTGTCGGATCCCAGACATTGCTGAGTGTGTTCCAAGGAAAAGGTCGACAGGAGCAGCGTAACGTTGTGTTCATCACATAGATCTTCTTGATGTATACCTTCAATCAACGTGCAACATAACATTTCACTAGTCGCGAGCCTTATCGAGCGTTGTGTCACCGATCTCCTTCTTGATAGTCTCATCCATCCTTTTGTGATTCGCTGAACAACGACTACATTTAGCAGCGCAGAGGAGAGCAACCGATATCGACCCAACATTTTTCCTCTTGATAAGCGCATCCCCTTCGAGATCATGTCGACGGGGATTCTCTTTCAAAGCCTGTGTACATTCTGCACACATATGGCGATTCCGCGCTTACTTCTCGAGACGCTTCTCGATCTCCGTGTGTGTCCCATCAAGAGAAGGACAATGCTCTCGTGATTATTCTTGATAGCAACAGCAAGAGCTGTTAAACCATTATCACGACGTTGTAGATTCAAATCTATCTTGTTCTTAGTAATAACCCAATAATTAGGTTCTATTTTATTTTATTCTATCTTGTTCTTAGCAACTCGCGGACAACTTCCAAATGGCCATTTTGATTTGCAGCGTGAAGGGCTGTAACACCACCTGTCATTTGGAGATTCACATTAACATCGCTGTTTCGGAGCAACTCGCGGACAACTTCCACATGGCCTTTTTGACTTGCAGCGTGAAGGGCTGTAACACCACCAGTCATTTGGAGATTCACATTAACATCGCTGTTTCGGAGCAACTCGCGGACAACTTCCACATGGCCTTCTTGACACGCAATGTAAAGGGCTGTTGTACCATTAGTACGTTGGAGATTCACATCCACCTTGATGTTTTGGAGCAACTCGCGGACGACTTCCACGTGACCATTTTGACTCGCCATGTAGAGGGCTGTTACCCCATCATCAGTACGTTGGAGGTTCACATCTACCTCTTTGTTTTCGAGCAACGCGCGGACAACCTCCACATGACCATTGCAACTTCCAATGAAAAGAGCGGTCGTACCGTCGGTTTTTGGGAGATTCACATCCACCTTGTTGTTTCGGAGCAGCTCGCAGACGACTTCCACACGGCCATTACAACTCGCAATGTAAAGGGCTGTTGAACCACCATCATCAGTGCGTCGGAGATTCACATCCACATCGTTATTCCGAGCAACTTGCGGACAACATCCATATGGCCATCTTGACTCGCCATGTAGAGGGCTGTTACCCCATCATCAGTACGTTGGAGGTTCACATCTACCTCTTTGTTTTCGAGCAACGCGCGGACAACCTCCACATGACCATTGCAACTTCCAATGAAAAGAGCGGTCGTACCGTCTGTTTTTGGGAGATTCACATCCACCTTGTTGTTTCGGAGCAGCTCGCAGACGACTTCCATATGGCCATTACAACTCGCAATGTATAGGGCTGTTGAACCACCATCATCAGTGCGTCGGAGATTCACATCCACATCGTTATTCCGGAGCAACTCGCGGACAACATCCATATGGCCATTTTGACTCGCCATGTAGAGTGCTGTTACCCCATCATCAGCACGTTGGAGGTTAACATCTACCTCTTTGTTTCGGAGCAACTCGCGGACAACATCCATATGGCCATTTTGACTCGCCATGTAGAGTGCTGTTACCCCATCACGAGTACGTTGGAGGTTCACATCTACCTCTTTGTTTTCGAGCAACGCGCGGACAACCTCCACATGACCATTGCAACTTCCAATGAAAAGAGCGGTCGTACCGTCGGTTTTTGGGAGATTCACATCCACCTTGTTGTTTCGGAGCAGCTCGCAGACGACTTCCATATGGCCATTACAACTCGCAATGTATAGGGCTGTTGAACCACCATCATCAGTGCGTCGGAGATTCACATCCACATCGTTATTCCGGAGCAACTCGCGGACAACATCCATATGGCCATCTTGACTCGCCATGTAGAGGGCTGTTACCCCATCATCAGTACGTTGGAGGTTCACATCTACCTCTTTGTTTTCGAGCAACGCGCGGACAACCTCCACATGACCATTGCAACTTCCAATGAAAAGAGCGGTCGTACCGTCTGTTTTTGGGAGATTCACATCCACCTTGTTGTTTCGGAGCAGCTCGCAGACGACTTCCATATGGCCATTACAACTCGCAATGTATAGGGCTGTTGAACCACCATCATCAGTGCGTCGGAGATTCACATCCACATCGTTATTCCGGAGCAACTCGCGGACAACATCCAAATGGCCCTTTTGACTCGTCATGTAGAGGGCAGTTACACCATCACTATCACGTTGTGCATTCACATTGGCTCCCGCTCGTAACAGGTCACGAACCTCCTGGAGATTTCCATCAAAGGCACTGTTAATCAACTTTTGATCATTCTCACTCGACAGTTCTTTCTTCCTTTTTGAAAAGGTGAATCTCATGGCTTGGACTTTCGAGACACTAGGTCAAGTGATGCACAACAACCATGAAGAGAATGAATTGAATCCTTGCAATTCGAGGTGCGAGAGTTTGTCTCTATGATGGAATTTGGTTCCGCGCCTTGATTTCTGGATTTTTTTCCTGGACTTAATTCACAAACTCACAAGGAGAATTGAGAGAGACTTGATGGGATTTGCCGAACTCAGTGATTCGTATGATACTATATATATTTTATGCATTTTTACTCATGTACTTTATCCACAGACACTTAGATGAATGAAATTGTATCTGTGAACGTGTATTATTATGTATCATTGATCATAAAAAATCATAATATATATGATACGACGTATATGACTACTTATATTATTATGATGGCTTCTACTACGAGTGTAGTACAGTACTAGTAGTACATGATTACCTGTTATCCATTTTTACAGTACAAAGAGTACGTGTGTTGCATATATCGCAGGACAGAAGGATGTTGCAGGAAATGGCACGTGATGGTGTATTCACTGCTGACCAAAGACGCATCAATCAAGAGGCGGCTGACCGGTTTTGCGGATCAGGGTCTTGCAGCTGCCTGCTGAAAAGGATCTCATTGGGCTGCAGTTTTCATATAGTAGTTGTTTACCCCAACCAGAATGCTGCCGACACATCTTGCAGCAGCTGGGACTGCGTGGGGAGAAAAACTGACACCACATTGACAAACTCGACGTTGTGCAAATGGCCCATCTGCTGCTGAGAGGCGTGCAACATGACAAGCACCGCGTATCAAGTTGAATCGTCCAAAAGTTTTGCAAAACACAAAAGCGCACAAATGCAAAAGCCGAGGCGAGCAAGCAATCCAGCAGCAATCCAGATTTGTCAGCTTCATGGATCAAGGCCATCACACTCCTCTCTTTCGAAGGTGAAGCGAATCGATATCGATCATGAATTGATTGCGTTGATGAAGTGGCTGAGCCTTATTGAAAAACTGCAAATAGTAGGGCAAATCGTTGATGGGATGTCCTCTCCTGCTCCGAGCCCATCATGGATGGTGCCGCCATGGAAGCATTATGCGATGACAAATTCGTTTGCTCAACCAGAACGCTACAAAGCATTGATTGGAACAAGGGGAAACGAGTGCGGATTGATAATTTGCTATTGTCGCGGAATGGCAGGAGAATTGAAAGCAACAGGTTGCTCGCACAGGCTGACAGTTGCGGCATTGCTGACTGCCAGCTGAACAAATCCATTTTTTTGGTGCACATTTTCACGATGAAGAGAAACCTTTGTCATAAGCACTGAGGTAAACTGGCAAGCGTGTTGATATTGTTCCTCAAGACAATCGTAACTATTTGCGAAGCAGCCAAAATCATAGAATGTAGCACTAGTGTTGTTCGATTCGAAAGGTCCAGTACCTGTGCTGCTCTCCAACTATATGGCCACAGTCAGCAATTCGGATACCGCCCGCAAAAAAAAGGGTACCTCCCTACATTTGGATGAGTTCAACCCTCATCAATCAACACACGCATTATCATTTAATCTCTGCATTCCTTACTTTTCATCAATCCGGTAAGTTATCCAGAAAGAATTGGTCATATTCATGATTACGATAAAGTGCAGCTCGTTCAAGAGCTTCCTCCCTTTCGATGTCAATCCCGGCCAGCTGGTACTCTGCCAACATGAATTCCAACAATGACGTCAATTGAGGATTCGTCTCACTTCTCAAGATATGGTTAAGCAATTCCAAACGTAGTTCCGAGGGATAGTTAGGAATAGACCCAACAAGATCATACACCACAATAGGAGATGTTCTCACGAGTTGTAAATTTTCTGTAATCAGATCCTTTGCCAGTTTGATAACATATCCAGGATCATTTTCCTCAGACGCAAGCTTCGTAATTTCCCGCACAGTCGACACGTAAAAAGTGTATTGTTCCAACCCTTGAAGTTTTGTCAAGCATTCATTGAGAATATCCACACGGTCATTCCTGACACAGTTAGCTGCCAATTCAGAGTGATCATCAGACCTCAATATTCCGAAAATCGAATCCTTGAAAAAGACTTTTGTTTGACCTGCTTTTATCGTTTCATGAATGCTTTGATCAAAGCCGCCGTGGCGGTGATCATGAGAAAACCAATCCGAAATGATCGCATTGCTCATGAGCTGATCAAACAAATCTGCTGCATGTTGGTCGCCTCTCTTGATCAATTGCTTCACAGTATCTCCTAGTTCAGGTGGTAGCAAATTGTGATACAAATAACCTTGATTTGGATCGTTAGTGTGACTACCTCTTGACAGTAGCGAATACAAGTCAGTTCGATTTGCCAAGATAAATTCCTTTTCAGGACTATCTTCCCTTTGAAACATAAGCCAATTCAGAAATCCGTTACAAAAATCCTCATCGACGACACGATGGATCATTAGAGGATAGGAATAGACCAGTGTCATTATTAACTTGCGGTTTTCCAGATAATGCCCAAAGTTATTGTTTTTCATGAGAGCCTTGAGGTATTCCAGTCGCAGCCCATCATCATCAACTAGAGCAGCATTGTCAAAGTCTTTGAATATATGACGAATGGGTTCATCAAAGTTGGTTTCTTCCATAAATTCATAAATGCTTTCCTCTCGAAACAATGAATTACCCTCGAGAACATTTCCATGTTTCAAATCCTCAAATTTCAAGTATTTCAATATCTCTGCCTCCAAACCCTGTGGAATCTTGGTGCTGGTGCTCTTTATCGTGATCAGGTCCTCAGTGTGAGTTCCATCGGTAGCACCTTTGAATGGGGAGGATTCTGTACGTGTCATCATCACCACGTATTTGGCAAATGGACTGTACGTTGAACCTTCACCTCGTTTCACTAGGATATTATCACTGCTGTGTGGTACCCAATTACAAACAGCAGTGATCAACAATACCAACAGCAAAGCACAATAATTGGTCTATTTCGTCAATCAGCGTTACGAAAAGAGCTATGCATGCGAGGTCGTTCCCTTCGCGGCTTCCGTGCAAAATGGTGAGATCGTGTCGATTGTACTGTATACTGTATAGTTACCACATGTGGAATCCCAGTTTTTGCATGATGAGAAACGCGTCGTTTTCGGAGGGATCGACTCGGGTTGCTGCTTGTTTTGAGTGACAGACACTCGTACAAGAAATCACGACTGCATCTATATATATATGGATGTGACATACCGATATATGCATGCAAGTAGTTGGAAGGCGCTTGGAAGCATGTTTTGGACATGAAATCATTTCTTTTCTCTGCAAGTTGCTAAGTTGAGTCGACTTCGTCCTTTCAACGAAACTGCGACTGACACAGTATCTGGAATCCTCCTTCCGCTTTTGCGCCTCACAACATATGCACATACAGTCATGCATTCGAACACGACGAACCACACGTGTGTAACAAATGAGGATTAACCGTATGCGCAACTGCAACGAGCCACACTCACATATATACATAACTACGTGAACGCGACACGAGAGTGGGTGGTCACCCCGGACAAGGATCTTTCAAGTCACGCCTTCGCAACCTCAACATTCGAATCCAATTCCAATATTGACAAGTGCTCCTCGCGCCAAAGTGTAGTCCCAGCATTTTCAGTTCAAATGTTCCGTTGCACCCATCATCCGTGACAAAAGCAACGAGAGTTTGTTCTTGTGGCACTCCAACAGGCACCAGGAGTTCCAACAAGCCGAGAAGAATCGACGTTCGTCGTCGTTTGCTCTTGGAATCGCAGGACCACGTGTCATTCCGGTGGTGAAGTGTCGTCACTCCTATGTATACGGTTCATTCCCGAATGTGTTTTATCCATGCCAACGTGTCCTACTCAAGGAGTTATATCGCTGCGCAACCAGCTGAACAACGACTCCAGGCTCACACTTCATAGTGAGCCTCATTCGTACCTTTCACTCAAATGGGAGTTCCGTTCTGACGCCGGACATGAAGAATACGTGCTTTCCTTCCTATTCGCGTTCCGTTCGGCTGTTTCTGAGATTAGAAGGAATGCCTCTCCGGCAAGTGCCTGTGCATTTTCCAAGATGTTTCAATTGGCATGGTGTAATTCTCAAAAAGACAAGTGCTTTTTTCCAACCTCGCAGTCGATGCCACCTCAACCGCAGAATGATGACAAGACTTGACTATTTCTGATTGCTCAAGCAATAAGAGATTGAAGATCAGGAAGGAAACGAGTGGAGGCACAATTTCAAACAAGATATCATCATCGCAATCAACGTTTCGTGGCTTTTGTTCACCAATCGTGTGCACAGAATCATGACGCTGTATCTTTGTGTCACAGCATGTCTGATCCTACTTCTTGGAAGTGTGCCCGTCGTTCTTGTCAACCAACATGGGAGTCGCCCATTCGGTCACTGCTTGAACTGATTTGCGGACAGTAGAGCCAGTGCCGCCAAGAACCGGTTCAACTCTTTCGCTCGCCAACCCCTCTCGCATCTGCTGCTAGTTCTGCCCAAAAGAAATTTAAAACGTATCCAAATTCGGATTCGATTCCGGGCATCCATTTGTCGAATGACTATAGCTCAGCTCGAAGATAAGCGTTCAGAAGAGCGGCGACTCAACAGGTGCAAATACACCAGATTTAAGATTATTGGGAACAAGATATCGCTGGATGTATCCTAAGGAAAGGTCCACGGGAGCAGCAAAAGGTTGTGTAAATCAGATGGATCTTGTTGTTGTCTACCCTTATAAAGAATGTGCAACTTAACATTTACCTAATCGCGAGCCTTATCGAGCGTTGTGTCACCGTTCTCCTACTCAATATTTGTACCCACACGTTTGTTTTTCATCGAACAGCAAACGCATTTCAAACAGCAACACAGAGCAGCACAGATGCGACCAACCCGTTTCCACCCAACCTTTTCCCTCTTGTTGAGCGCAACGCCTTCGCGATCGTGCAGACTGGAATTCGCGTTCGAAGGCTGCGTGCATTCTGCCTCCATGTTGCGATTCAGCGATTCCTTCTCGAGACGCTTCATACTCTTCGTGTTCTCCATCAAGAGACATACAACATCATAAATTTTTTTCTTGCGAGCAACATCAAGTGCGGTTGTACCATCGTCAGAAAGTTGGAGATTCACATCCACCTTGTCATTCCCGAGCAACTCGCGGACAACTTCCACATGACCATTGTAACTCGCCACGTAAAGTGGTGTTGTACCATTTGTACGTTGGAGATTCACATCCACCTTGCTGTTTCGGAGCAACTCGCGGACGACTTCCAAATGGCACTTTTGACTCGCAATAAAAAGGGCTGTTGCACCGTCTGTACATTGGAGATTCACATCAACCTTGTTGTTGCGAAGCAACTCGCGGACGACTTCCAAATGGCCATTTTGACTAGCAAGGAAAAGGGCTGTTTCACCATCAGTACATTGGAGATTCACATCCACAAGGCTGATTTGGAGAAACTCGCGGACGACGTCCACATGACCATCTTCACTCGCCATGGCAATGGGTGTTGCCCCAGTATTGCGTTGGAGATTCACATCCACGTTCTTGTTTTGGAGCAACTCGCGGACAACTTCCAAATCACCATATTCACTCGCTACATAAAGTGCTGTTGCACCATTAGTGTTTTGTACATTCACATCAACTTTGTCGTTTTGGAGCAACTCCCGAGCAACTTCCACATTCCCCTCTTGACACGCTACGTAAAGAGATGTTGCACCATCAATCATTTGGAGATTCACATCGACGCTCTCGTTTTCGAGCAACTTGCGGACAACATCCAAATGGCCATTTTGACTCGCAAGGTAAAGGGCTGTCGCACCATAAATACAATGGAGATTCACATCCACCTTGTTGTTTTGGAGCAACTCGCGGACAACATCCAAATGGCCATTTTGACTCGCAAGGTAAAGGGCTGTCGCACCATAAATACATTGGAGATTCACATCCACCTTGTTGTTTTGGAGCAACTCGCGGACAACATCCAAATGACCGAATTGACTCGCCATATAAAGGGCTGTTGTACCCCTCGTACATTGGAGATTCACATCCACATCGTTATTCCGGAGCAACTCGCGGACGACTTCCAAATGGCCCCAGTAACTTGCAATGTGAAGGGCAGCTACACCATCATCAGAACACTGGAGGTTCACATCTACCTTGTTGTTTTCGAGCAACTCGCGGACGACTTCCAAATGGCCATTTTGACTCGCAATGTAAAGGGCTGTTACCCCATCAACACATTGGAGATTCACATCCACTTTGTTGTTTTGGAGCAACTCGCGGACAACATCCAAATTACCATGTTCGCTCGCAATGTTAAGGGCTGTTGTACCATCCTCGGTACAAAGGAGATTCACATCCACCTTGCTGTGTTGGAGCAAATCGCGCACAACTTCCACATGACCATTGTAACTCGCCATGTAAAGGGCTGTTGTACCATTTGTACGTTGGAGATTCACATCCACCTTGCTGTTTTGGAGCAACTCGCGGACGACTTCCACGTGACCATTTTGACTCGCCATGTAGAGGGCTGTTACCCCATCATCAGTACGTTGGAGGTTCACATCTACCTCTTTGTTTTCGAGCAACGCGCGGACAGCCTCCACATGACCATTGCAACTTCCAAGGAAAAGAGCGGTCGTACCGTCGGTTTTTGGGAGATTCACATCCTCCTTGTTGTTTCGGAGCAGCTCGCAGACGACTTCCATGTGGCCATTACAACTCGCAATGTAAAGGGCTGTTGTACCATTTGTACGTTGGAGATTCACATCCACCTTGCTGTTTTGGAGCAACTCGCGGACGACTTCCACGTGACCATTTTGACTCGCCATGTAGAGGGCTGTTACTCCATCATCAGTACGTTGGAGGTTCACATCTACCTCTTTGTTTTCGAGCAACGCGCGGACAACCTCCACATGACCATTGCAACTTCCAAGGAAAAGAGCGGTCGTGCCGTCGGTTTTTGGGAGATTCACATCCACCTTGTTGTTTCGGAGCAGCTCGCAGACGACTTCCATATGGCCATTACAACTCGCAATGTATAGGGCTGTTGAACCACCATCATCAGTGCGTCGGAGATTCACATCCACATCGTTATTCCGGAGCAACTCGCGGACAACATCCATATGGCCATTTTGACTAGCCATGTAGAGTGCTGTTACCCCATCACGAGTACGTTGGAGGTTCACATCTACCTCTTTGTTTTCGAGCAACGCGCGGACAACCTCCACATGACCATTGCAACTTCCAATGAAAAGAGCGGTCGTGCCGTCGGTTTTTGGGAGATTCACATCCACCTTGTTGTTTCGGAGCAGCTCGCAGACGACTTCCATATGGCCATTACAACTCGCAATGTATAGGGCTGTTGAACCACCATCATCAGTGCGTCGGAGATTCACATCCACATCGTTATTCCGGAGCAACTCGCGGACAACATCCAAATGGCCCTTTTGACTCGTCATGTAGAGGGCAGTTACACCATCACTATCACGTTGATCATTCACATTGGCTCCGGCTCGTAAAAGGTCACGAACCTCCTGCAGATTACCATAAAAGGCACTGCTAATCAACTTTAGATCATTTTCTTTCAACGGCATGGGTTGGGCTTTCGATACACAGCAACAAAGGTGATGATGAATGAGAACTTTTTTTTTGGGTGCAAATGTCTCCTTACCCATGACTGAAATAGGTTCGGACTATGCATATATAAAATATATACAGTACTTAGTATCTTGAATGCAGTTGCTCAATGACGCCTATCATGACGTCACAGTACTGACACCTGCCTGTCACGCACCTTCATGTATGTACAGTACATGTACTTGTATTAGTACTTTCTACCGTCGTTCAGTCTCATACTCCAGTTCGACAGTAGTAACCGACCCAGAGCATTCTGATTGGTACAAGTTTCACTTTATTCAAGATGTTACTCGAGTAGTGATTTGGTGGTGCTTCTACTAGTAGAGTGCTGCGAGCTTACTCAAAGGCAATCTATATCGTCTCTCCTGAATCGCTACCTGCAAGCGATTGCGCTCCAAATCGTCGGCTTGATAAGCGTAAAACCATGTTCCGAAAGAATGTAAGACCAACATGCAATGAGACGGTAAAATATGCAGGAATGTAGAGAGTTGCCATCGCTGGATCGAAAAAAACTCATAACAACTGATCGCTTGAAAAAAGATCGACTAGGTCTTTCATGGACCGAACTGTTCTGTCCCCACAAGCTATTCGGGAGTTGATCCGTGGCTCTTTCTAAGATATTCGTACCAGGTTGAGGCACGTAGACGCGTGCGATTGGAAGCGAGTTTGGCACCCCGACGGCAATGATGCGCTGGATCCACGGCTCATGGTTCAGGCTTGCCAGCTTAGAAAACACTTGGCCGAACTGTGCTAGAGAGGAGCATGGAAGACACGTGGTGCCGAGACGAGCCGGAGCTCCTGAAACTCGTGCGTATTCGAGCACGGCTTGCTTGAAATTCTGCACGTTCACTCCTGCAGCTGCAAGACCAAGGGGATCAGGTGGTAGTGGCACACCTCCTGGGGCAGCAGCTTGTGCGTGAGCGGCCTGAATAGACTGAACGAAGACTTCTACGTTCTGCCAACCAAATATCACGGGCGGATAATCTTCCGCGTCAACAGCGAGTTCCATCATCTCTTCAAAGAGGTGTTCCTCTCGATTCCCCTTCAAAACATCTTCGAGCAGGGCAGCATCAGCATCGAATGGGCTAGACACTTCTTCACCGCGCACCGTAGTCGAACTTGTCGTCGGCGACATCATGCGGAAGTGGTCGACTTAGTTCAGAAACAAGAAGGAACAAATTGAGGTTGTGTTGCTGCTGATTCGAACAACAGGAATATTTCTGAGAACTCAACCCTACGGCAACAGATGGTGTGATAAGATAAGTAACAAGTGGTCGTTTGTATGGAATTTGCTGTAGGATTGAAGAAACTTAGTATCGACAAACGTCATTAACGACTTTGCCGTACCCCCCTAGACATGAACAACCTACATGTACTGTACATCTGTATACCTATTGGACATTGGGACCACATCTACACGAGCACTTGTTTCCCATCGTGCTCGTGGTGACAAATTCTCTTTCGTACCTATGATAGATCCCCCCAAACGACGTAGGAGATTCACATGCTACAACTTGCGGGCCTTGTTGTCACATATCACTGTACATCGATTCGCAGGTGTGGATCGTAGTTCTAATCTGCTCCAGTAGGCCAGGTCTCCCCATGGCAAATTACTGAGTGCAAGAACAATTATGATGACAAGTTGACGATCGTAACCTTATGAAAATTCCACCGTCGTTGTTGCAAAGCAAATCTATCGGCAGACGATCGACGACACGCACCATCGCACAATCGATATTGCCGGCATTCAGATCCACTGTTACGTCCTCCAATAACTCTACCATCAGCTCCAAAACGTCCCTTTTACCTGCCACAATGCGGGCAGGATTTCCGTCGTTATCCGCAACATTCATACACAGCTCATCGTGGTGCAAACGTTTATCATCCGCCAAGATAAGGGGCGTGCTGCCAATATCATCTCTGCCATTGAAAACATCTAGCAATTCACATTACTTGCCCAGATGAGAGCCATTGCGACCATCAGTATCTTTGGCATTCACATCTACTGGTGCAATTTCGACCCAGCATGTTCAGTTCAGATTTCACTTGGCACCCATCAATCTGTGACGAGACGAGGAGGTCCATGACGAGCATTCCTCCACGAGTTCCAACATGCCGAGAAGAAATCGGGCAGTCGTCGTCGTCGTTTGCTCTTGGAATCGCAGATTCATGTGTCATTCCAGTGGTGTTGTTACTCCTATGTATACGGTTCATTCCGAATGTGTGTAATCCATGCCAACGTATCCTACCAAGGTATCATTTTGCTGCTCAACCAGCGTCTCAAAAGACGCGCAAAAACATGGACGCCAGGCGCACCCTTCATAGTGAGCCTCATTCATTCTTTTCACCCAAATGGGAGTTCAATTCAGAAGGCGGACTGGAACTATTCGTGCTTTCCTTTCGGCGATTCACAGGAATGCTCCGCCTCCGTCAAGCATGCGCTTATGACCACATCTTTCAATTGGCATGGCCTAATCCTCAACCAAGAAGAACATCACACTATGCTCCAGCCTTGCAGTCAATGCCACCTAACCGCAGAAGGAAGAAAAGTCTTCACCATTTCGGATTGCTCAAGAAATGAATGATTTTAGATCGGAAAGAATAAGGCCAATAGGCACAATAGCAGCCAAGGTGTTATCGTCATCGCAATCAATGGTCGAGGCTCCTCGATGTCCAACGTTTCGTAGCCTTGTTCAACCCCGAGTGTGCACAGTAGAATGGCGCTGTATCTTTGCTTCACAGCATGTCTCATTCGACTTTTTGGATTTGCGCTGGTCATTCTTGTCAACCGACATGTTCTGATTTGGTCACTTTTGAACTGATTAGCTGAGAGTAGTGCCAGTGCCGCCAAGAACTGGTTCAATCCCATCGCCAACACCTCTCTAGCACTTCCTGGTGGTTCTGCCCTAGGGAAATAAAACCTATCCCAATTCGAATTCGATTCCGTGCATCCATTCGTCCAATGGCTTTCGTTCAGCCCGATTTTCAGTGTATTGGCAAATGCAACGAATCCAAGACTGTCGGATCCCAGACATTGCTGGGTGTGTTCCAAGGAAAAGGTCGGCAGGAGCAGCGAAACGTTGTGTTCATCACATAGATCATCTTTATGTATTCCTTAAATCAACGTGCAACATAACATTTCACTAGTCGAGAGCCTTATCGAGCGTTGTGTCAGCAATCTCCTTCGTGATAGTCTCATCCATCCTTTTGAAATTCGTCGAACAGCGACCGCATTTCAAACAGCCACATTAAGCCGCGCAGAAGAGAGCTACCCATGTCCACCCAACATTTTTCCTCTTGATAAGCGCATCCCCTTCGAGATCATGTCGACGGGGATTCTCTTTCAAAGCCTGTGTACATTCTGCAAACACATGGCGATTCCGCGCTTACTTCTCGAGACGCTTCTAGATCTCCGTGTGTGTCCCATCAAGAGAAGGACAATGCTCTCGTGATTATTCTTGATAGCAACAGCAAGAGCTGCTAAACCATTATCACGACGTTGTAGATTCACATCTATCTTGTTCTTAGCAACTCGCGGACAACTTCCAAATGGCCATTTTGACTTGCAGCGTGAAGGGCTGTAACACCACCTGTCATTTGGAGATTCACATTAACATCACTGTTTCGGAGCAACTCGCGGACAACTTCCACATGGCCTTTTTGACTTGCAGCGTGAAGGGCTGTAACACCACCAGTCATTTGGAGATTCACATTAACATCGCTGTTTCGGAGCAACTCGCGGACAACTTCCACAAGGCCATTTCGACTTGCAATGTAAAGGGCTGTTAAACCAGATGTTAGCTGGGCATTTACATCCACCTTGTTGCTTTGGAGCAACTCGCGGACGACTTCCAAATGGCCCTTTTGACTTGCAATGTAAAGGGCTGTTGCACCAGTCGTACGTTGGAGATTCACATCCACCTTGCTATTTTGGAGCAACTCGCGGACGACTTCCACATTGCCCTCTTGACACGCTATGTATAGGGCTGTTGCACCATCAGTACATTGGATGTTCACATTCACCTTGTTGTTTTGGAGCAACTCGCGCACGACTTCCACATGGCCCTCTTGACTCGCCATGTAAAGGGCTGTTGCACCATCATTAGTACGTTGGAGATTCACATCCGTCGTGTTGTTTCGGAGCAACTCGCGGACAACTTCCACATGCCCATTCTGACTCGCCATGTAAAGGGCTGTTACCCCATCATTAGAACGTTGGAGATTCACATCCGTCTTGTTGTATTGGAGCAACTCGCGGACGACTTCCAAATGGCCTTTTTGACACGCAATGTAAAGGGCTGTTGTACCAGTCGTACGTTGGAGATTCACATCGACCTTGTTGTTTTGGAGCAACTCGCGGACGACTTCCACATGGCCATTCTGACTCGCAATGTAAAGGGCTGTATCACCGTCAGTACATTGGATGTTCACATTCACCTTGTTGTTTTGGAGCAACGCCCGGACGACTTCCACATGGCCATTACAACTCGCCGTATAAAGGGCTGTTGCATCATAAGTACATTGGATGTTCACATCCAGCTTCTTATTTTCGAGCAACTCGCGCACGACTTCCACATGGCCCTCTTGACTCGCCATGTAAAGGGCTGTTGCACCATCATTAGTACGTTGGAGATTCACATCCAGCTTCTTATTTTGAAGCAACTCGCGGACGACTTCCGCATGGCCCTCTTGACTCGCCATGTAAAGGGCTGTTGCACCATCATTAGTACGTTGGAGATTCACATCCAGCTTCTTATTTTGAAGCAACTCGCGGACGACTTCCGCATGACCCTCTTGACACGCTATGTGTAGGGCTGTTGCACCATTAGTACATTGGATGTTCACATTCACCTTGTTGTTTTGGAGCAACTCGCGCACGACTTCCACATGGCCCTCTTGACTCGCCATGTAAAGGGCTGCTGCACCATAAGTACATTGGATGTTCACATCCACCTTGTTGTTTTGGAGCAACTCGCGGACAACTTCCACATGGCCATTCTGACTCGCAATGTAAAGGGCTGTATCACCGTCAGTACATTGGATGTTCACATCCACCTTGTTGTTTCTGAGCAACTCGCGGACGACTTCCACATGGCCCTCTTGACTCGCAATGTAAAGGGCTGTTGCACCTGCAGTACTTTGGAGATTCACGTTCAATTTGTTGTTATTCAGTAATTCTCGGACGACTTCCAAGTGGCCCATTCCACTCGCCCTGTAAAGGGCTGCTTTACCATTATCATCTTGAGCATTAACATTGGCTCCCGCTCGTAACAGGTCACGAACCTCCTCGAGATTACCTTCAAAGGCACTGTTAATCAACTTTTGATCATTTGCATTCAACAGCATGGCTTGAGGTTTAAAGACACAAGGTCAAGGGATGCACAAAAACCATTTGACGAATGAATAAGTGCCATTTTTAGTGCGAAGTGCGAACTATGGATCATGATTGAAATGCTTCCGAAAGATCTTGTTTCGCTTGGTGATCTACTATGAACATATATATGCGTACAAGTACCACTATGTTCGTATTAGAGCATGTCTTATCGTTGGGGGTACACCGGCCCTCTTGTGTACCCTGGGTACATCGATGTACCCTTCAAAAAAAATTGAAAAATTGGCAATCTTTATCGTGTACTGTAGTACTGTGTACTGAACCACCGCGCAGTTTTCCGATTACCGGAGCGAGAACGGCGTGAGTGGGCACTGGGCACACGTGCACACAATTTGATACACTGCAAGTTGATAATTGTATCCAACATTGTTGGCATTCGCACAATGCTGATTGTGAGACTCCTACTTGTACTTAATAGTGGGGGAGTGATAGTTGTATATCTATGCTGGGAGGGCGTGCATCCTTTTGAGGTGTCATCACAGTGCAGGATGCGTTTCGATTGCAGGGCAATTGTTGAGATATCCCATAATCCGAGTACACAACTGCTCCAACGTTCGACGAAAACACGAGGATCAGGTATTTGTACGTTTTGTGGTATTAAACATGCAGTGAAAAGCCACAAAAGGTCACTGTATATTCCCACTGGAGCAATGATACAGTACTGACCCCGGGTACATGAGGGGGGGTCAGATTTTGAAAATGTGACCCTAGGTCATCAAAAAGGTACATCATCTGACCCCCCCCCAATTCGATGTACCCCCCCTCATAAGAAATGCTTTTTTGAAAAAAAATCGAAAAATCAGGGATGTACCCCCCACGATAAGACATGCTCTTATGAGCTATGCTCGTTTACCAGGTACAGTACAAGAGTACTAGTACGTTGTACCTTGTATCCAGCATCCAGAATGCCATGAATACAGGTATGATGGTACCAGGTAGTGGGTACTGGTACCTCACATTTGATCGGAGTGTCTACTACAGGAAACTGGACGTACAGTACCCTCAACCTGGTAGTACTCCGTACCACTACTTTTACTGTTACTGTTTACTTTCAGTACTCAACCCTGGCGAAGTGAAAAAATTCAGACAGTATTCATTTCATCCAGTACCCCAGAGTGGTCATACTCCGTAACAGACGGACTCACGCACGCACGCACGCACGCACACAATTAACTTATAATATACTAGTGGGTGCCTCACATTTGATCGGAGTGTCTACTACAGGAAACAGGAAACTGGACGTACAGAACCCCCAACCTGGTCGTACTCCGTACCACTACTTTTTTCCCCTACAGTATGCAGTACCATGGTACCAACGTAGGAAACTTCATGAAGTCTACAGTACCAGGTACCTGGTACTTATCATGCCCCAGTATTGCAGTTCATCGCACGGTATATTTTACAGTAGCATTTGTCAAGCAACCTGTTCACAGCAAATTCAATGAGTATTCCATCCAGTAACTTTGAATTCGTACAGTATTGTAGTTCAGTAACGTAACACACTGTTGTTTCAACATAAATTACCGTCCGTTTATGTACTGTAGACCTGTAGTACACGTAATCCACGTAACAGTGCAACATTTGATCCAGTACCCCAGAGTGGTCATACTCCGTAACAGACGGACGGACTCACACACGCACGCACACAATTAATTTATAATATAGTAGGATAGTAGGATATGCATAATGTTGGTAGAAATCATGTCGATCCTGCTAACTGTACCAAGTAGTCTACCGGGTACTGTCAAAGCAGTCCCGTTTGTGGACTACTGGGAACTGGGAATGTATCATACGTAGTATCGTGTACTACGAGTATGACGTGTCCTACTAGCTCCAATGCGGCGGTTCAACGTTCAAAGTGCGCACACTTGAAAGGAAAGATTTTGTGCCAATTCTTGGAGGCGCCATCGTAGCTCCGGGAAGCGATTAGAATGCAAGGAAATGACGTCAACATTTTTGTCGCAGAATTTGAGTTTTTGGAATCTTGATTTTCTCACTTCACCTGGAGCAATTTTTCAAGACGCTTGTATTCAAAACTTCATTGTAGATAAAGAGCATAAATGTGCCCGACATTAGTTTGAACAGAAATAAAATTCTTCCTGCATTGATGTGATGATATCATTGCAATGCCCACAATTTCCGTCCGTATACACCATAATTTTACCATTTCATGGTCAATACCATGGTTCGTTTGTTTTTGTTGCTTCAATCCCTGTTGCTTTGCCATAATCTGTGATGCTGACATGACACGACTCTCTCCATTCATTGTCCTGCCATTGTGATCCAGAAGAATGGGTAGATTCAAAAGAAGAACGTGAACTGTAAGTGAAATGTACTGCTACGCAACATGTTTTTGTCGCTTTAATCCCTGTTGCTTTACTGTAATCTGTGATGCTGACACGACACTCTTTCCATTCATTGTCCTGCCTTTCTTAGGATCCAGAAGAATGCATAGCTTCAAAAGAAGAACTTGAACTGTAAGTGAATCTGTGATGCTGACAACACAACACGACTCTCTCCATTCATTGTCCTGCCATTGTGATCCAGAAGAATGGGTAGATTCAAAAGAAGAGAACGAACTGTAAGTGAAATTTACTGCTATGCAACATGTTTTGTCGCTTCAATCCCTGTCGCTTTACTGTAATCTGTGATGCTGACACGACACTCTCTCCATTCATTGTCCTGCCTTTCTTAGGATCCAGAAGAATGCGTAGCTTCAAAAGAAGAACTTGAACTGTAAGTGAAATGTACTGCTACGCAACATGGTCCTTATTTACTTTTGCTAATATTTTTGTTGAGGATGCTATAGAAGTACCGTAACTCTGGTGTTCTGATGGCAAATAACATAATTCCATCAGAGCGGTTGCTTTGAAAGGAGTATGTAGTTGCTGTAGAAAAGGTGGGACAATCAGGACATCCAAAGTGCAAGGCAATGCTGCAATGGTGCAGGCCACAGGTCGAGCAACGTACAGAAGCTATGTAGGGAGTGGCAAAGTTTGTAACAAAGTGCAAGATGAAGCCATCTCTTTGTCGGTGTCACAGCGGTCTTTCTAGAAATCAGCCAGTGGAGTAGTGAAGTAGCGTTTAAGAATAAGCAAGGAGAGGCCTAAATTTTAATCATTGTTGCATTCACGTAGACAAACAGCATTGCTTTCAGTAATGTCGCCAACTTTGTAAATGGCGGCATTTCCGAATAATTTTCTACCAGTAATGCCGCCACTTGTATGCTGTGGCGGCATTTCCGATTATTTTCTACCAGTAATGCCGCCGCCTTCACGAAGGCGGCATTTCCGGATTATTTTCTACCAGTAATGCCACCGACTTTTCAAACAGCGGCAATTGCAAATGAAATGCTACCAGTAATGCTGCCAACTTTGAAAATGGCAGCATTTGGGAATAATACGCTACCAGTAATGCCGCTGACTGCGCCAAAATGGCGGCATTTGCAAAAATGTGTGCTACCAGTAATGATGGCAACGTCATAGACAGCAGCCTTGTTCTTGCTTCTTCACAACTGTACTCCTTCTCATGATGGTTTCCCTGTTGATCTCGGATCTGCTGCTACCATGAACAATGTCACAGCTAGCGGTGTCCTTTTTCACAACTGTACTACGCATCACGGTAGTTTCCGAATTTTGATTATCACAAGAAATAGGTTTTTAGCATTTTTCGGGGATCGAACCCCGGACCTTGTTTCAAAAAACAAGTTCGTAACCTACTAACCTAGGCATTGCTGCTTTTTCTTGGTGATGAAACTAAGATATATAATGTCTCCGAACAATTGGCGGCATTACTGGTAGAAAATAATCCGCAAATGCCGCCACAGCATACAAGTGGCGGCATTACTGGTAGAAAAAAATCCACAAATGCCGCCATTGTATACAAGTGGCGGCATTAATACTGGTAGAAAATAATCCACAACAAGATGAGCCGTCGGGTACGAGTGGTGGCATTACTGGTAGAGACACTGATTAGTATTGTAGTTCATACCACATTGCTTGAAATGGATCGAGGTGTGATGAATTATCATAGTTATTCACAAATGCCGCCGCCGTTTACGACTAGTGGCGGCATTACTGGTAGAAAATAATCCGCAAATGCCGCCCTGTCGTACGAGTGGCGGCATTACTGGTAGAAAATAATCCGCAAATGCCGCCCTGTTGTACGAGTGGCGGCATTACTGGTAGAAAAAAATCCGCAAATGCCGCCCTGTTGTACGAGTGGCGGCATTACTGGTAGAAAAAAATCCGCAAATGCCGCCGTCGTATAAGAGTGGCGGCACAGGGCTAATATCATATGCAAACATAACACATGGCAATGGAAATCATTCGGTACTAACGGAGAGTCGTTTCAAGTATGCTGTTCCACGCATAACAACATTCAAACATTAACGGGCTGGCGTGGAAGAGGCTGGGCCGGCGTATTGGAAAACCCATGAAAAAAATGAGAAACGAAGATTCCGTGTTTTCTTCGGCCTACGCGTGTCACTTGTGCTCTACGTGAAGGTCCCACGCAGCTTCATTACTGTGACGATAATGTTGACGTCATTTCCTTGCATTCTAATCGGATCCGGTAGTCTACCGGTAGTAATTTTACGTCCTGCTTGTAATGACTAAAAATCGAGCGTGTTCCGAATACACTGAAGTCTCTCTTGTCGTCCTTCCACGTAGTCGAGTCACCATGGCATCCTCCATTACACCGCACGGGAACCATAACTTTCTTGCATCTCTGTGCTGCTGTGTGAACCTTCTGGATACATGGCTCTAGTAGCAAGACAAGAAATTCAATGAGAGATGTGACCGCGACTTTCAAAATTCATGCTGATTCTGCACTCATGGCCCCAAACCGCTGCTTTGACTTGTTGTCAACCATGATACCAGCACCACAACCAGCCACATACACATTTGCGTGGATGAAGAATGGTAACGTCAATTGTATGATAATAAACAAAGTGCGAGTAACAAAATCATGGAGCGAGGCTAACGTACTAAATGCGAACGACACAACCTCGCCACTTGACGAGAAAAAAATTCAGTGCGAAGACCGTGCGCACTCGAACCTCCAATTCATGGATTGGATATGATGCCACTAATGAGTTTGATGTTTTAGAGTAACACAACGGAATCATAATGTTCGTCCTCACAATGACTGCTTTGCGAAAGTTCATAACGTCGGTTGATAACGCTCACTTCACTGCGTCGTCTTCCGAAGGTCATGAACAGAAACCCTAGTTTTTGTTCGCGTCGTCGTCGTTCGTCTCCATTCTGTAAGTCAGGCGCGTGAGAGACAAACATTGGAAAGAAAATCTAGAGAGCATATGTATAAATTGTATGAATTTTCATGCGGAGTTAGTCTTGAGACACGTCGACGTCGACGCATATATCAAGAGCACGCTTTAGCACATCATATGTGCGATCGTTTGGGAGTGGTGGGTTGGTTGGCGATGAATCCATTCGCATTTGCGCAAGGCAATCGTTGTCGTTGTCGTCGTCGTCTTCAAAGGAACTCGCATAGTCATGGTTCGAACCTTGAGAACTACTACTACCACTAGACCTGTTGTCCATGTTCCTTTCTAGGAGAGCTTGGGGGACAAGAGCATTCCACGGTGCGACCTGGTCATGCAACTTGGTGGATATTCTGCATCTGGTCGGATTGAGATGCGTCTGATCGCGGTCAACTTGAATCAGAGGCGACGAATTCTCCTCGATACGATTGTGTCTTCTTGGATCGGTATGCTGCCACATTGTAAAAGAGCCGTCATCCAATTTGTTTGTGACTTCCAATGACAACCTCGGATCGCGAGAAGGTGGGCACTGGCTGACTTCGTAACGGCGAAGCTGATGTTGGTCTACAGCATGCATTGGAGGGACGTTCTCTGACTGAGACAAGACCATCGGAGTAGGTTCTTGTTCAAAGAAAGCCGAGCAGCCTTTACTTGGGACTTGAGGACGGCACTGAGGCTGAAGCAACGTTGAAAGGCCAGATGTTTGGTTGGAGAGAAGGTTAAAGTCGCTAAGTTGTTGACTCACGATCGCTCTCCTCAATCGAAGAAGACTCTGAATCTGGCAATCAAGGATCAACTCTTGTGAAACCCCAGAATCAATTCCGGCCCATCCATTCGACTGATTGTTTTGAAATGAAACTGGATTCTGTTGAAGACACTTCTTTTCCGTAATGTTCGTACTGCATAATTCTGATTCCCACCTGGATCCCACCGAATGGCGAGACGACGGTGAGCGCTCCAACATTTGGGCCTTGCTTTTTCTCAATTCGCGGGTGGTCCTGTCCATGGCATTGCGATTGCACACCAAACGGGCGTCGCGCAGCGCATGGCATATCTTTTCTGTTGCAACTTCAATAGGAACTTCCGTCCACGTTCCATCAGCGGACATTCGTTTGAAGCGACCCCATTCGTGTGTATCTTGCAAAGGATGAGTAAAACCAACGAGGATTTCTCGGATCGGGTTGCGTGTTTGCTGTAATGGTCAAGGTGCTCGTGGATCAAATCGCGGAACACTTGGTTACCAGGTGCGCTGTACACCTTCGGCGATCGTCCCAAGAGAACATCAAACGGCCCCACTCCCATCGTTCCTACTTTTGCAGGTTTCTGAGAAGCACCGCTGGTCACATGCATTTCCTGAAGCTTTGCCATTGTCTTGAAACTGCTGTATGTAGGAGCGAAGCAACCTGCTTCGAGTTCGTTGAAAAAGTGCAATTTTGTGCGATTGAAGGGGAAAACAAGGCCGGGAACATTCACAGCGATGGACAGAAAACAGAGAAGCACACCAAACACGATGATAACGAAGATGTATATAAGATACACACAACTGTTAGTCAACGAACAATTGTTTGGCAAGAAGTGAATAAAAAATTGTCAATGTCGTTCTTGGCATATATGATATACTAGTGGGTACCTCACATTTGATCGGAGTGTCTACTATAGGAAACTGGACGTACAGTACACCCAACCTGGTCTTACTCCGTACCATTACTTTTTTCCCCTACAGTATGCAGTACCATGGTACCAACGTAGGAAACTTCATGAAGTACAGTACCAGGTACTTATCATGCCCCAGTATTGCAGTTCATCGCACGGTATATTTTACAGTAGCATTTGTCAAGCAACCAGTTCA